>JBAGKK010046887.1:0-10252 GCA_037177015.1 Euceroptres primus
AGACTGCTCGCTCGAAAGCTTTGAATCGAGAACCGTCTACCCCCGAGCCCGGTTCTCGATTCGGCGACGAGTGTAATACATTCTCAAGTGATAAGAATGTAAAAATTGTGAAGATGCAAGTCTCCTGAGAACCATTTTATAATATTTATTGAAATTAAATTATTTTTGATCCATTAACAGTTCTCACTTTATAATTTGTTTTTAATTTGAAAAAGTTGTATATTTCACTTGGCAAACTATTCTTATATCACGAATTATCATGTAAGAAATTTTTTTTAACTTAGCCAACTTTTTGCTACTTTTTTCATAGAATTTGTAATTTTACAACTTTTTATTAAATGTGTAGTTCTTGAACTCTGTAAACCACTTCGCAGTTTAGCTAAAATCAACTTTCTGTGCCACCAGTCTGTGACAAAAAAACGTCTTTGGATTCGGTTAATGATTTTGTTATTTACATTTTTCAGGTCGCTGGATCCAAATCTAACAACAGAATTTCAAAATTGAAAATGGCGGATAAAAATGCAAAATTCCAAAAAATGCTTGGGTTTGTATGAAAGTAATTATCTTAAGATTTTTGAGGTCGCTGAATCCGAATATGAACTTAGATTTTCAAAAGTCAAAATGGCGGATCCAATATGTCGGATCAAAAATTTAGAAATGGTTGGTTTTTTATAAAAATGGGTATCTTAAGGTTTTTGGGAACGCTGAATCCAAATCTGATAATGAAATTTCAAAATTCAAAGTGAAGCATCCAATTTGGCGGATCAAACATTTGAAACAGGTTGGATTTTTATAAAAATGAGTACACTCGAATTCCGGTTTAAGATGGGTTTTGGGCATTGCCTGTCTTAAACCGGAATAGTCCTTGAGCGTCTCTGAACACAAACAGTCGGGGTCGTACGAACCACTTTCAGTCGGAATAATATGAATTATGTAGGAATAATATGAATTATGTAGGAATAATATGAATTATGTACTCATGTAAATATTTTACCATAAGGGATGAAAATTCTTAAATGACGATGAAAAATTAATGAAAAAACAATTTTCAATATTTTTTAAAAAATAAATGCAAAAGGCGAATTGATACTGCTCGCTCTGTTCCTGCGGTACTGCTTGACTACTACTCGACGATCGTGCCTCGGGCTCTACCCTCGGACCTGCGCATATATTGAATGCCTCCGAAAGAAATTCTAGGAATATCTTAAACCGGGATTCGAGTCTATCTTTAAGTTTTTTAGGAGCGCTGAACCCTATTTTTAAAAAAATAAAGACCTCAAATGATTCAAGAAGTACAACAATAATTTCAGTATGAATATACATACATAGGTATGCGAGTTTCATTAAAGATACATCGACTGATATCGTGGATTTTGAGATATGCTCATTTTGCTCTCATTGGCTTTTTCATTTGTGAACAAAGAATGAATAGATAAAGAGATAAAGATATATAGATAAAAAGATAAAGAGATAAAGAGGGGCTATAATTATATAATGATCGAAAAAATATCGGAATACCCATTTTTATAAAAATCCAATAATTTGCAAATTTTTGATCTGCCATATTGGATCCCCCATTTTAAATTTTAAAAATCTGAGATCAGATACGAAATTAAGTGATCTCAAAAACCTTCAGATACTAAGTTTTATACAAATCCAAGCATTTTTTAGAATGTTGCAATTGGGTTCGCCATATTGAATCCGCCATTTTGAATTTAGAAATTCGTGTATCAGATCTGGTTTCAGCTTCTCCAAAAACCGTAAGCTACCAATTTCTATAAAAATCCAATCATTTTTAAATTTTTGATCCGTCATATTAGATCCGCCATTTTGAATTTTAAAATTATGAGTTCAAATTCGAATCAGTGATCTCAAAAACCTTAAGATACTAAGTTTCATACAAATCCAAGCATTTTTTAGAATGTTGCAATTGGGTCCGCCATATTGGATCCGCCATTTTGAATTTTGAAATTCCGTTATCAGATTTGGATTCAGTGACCCCAAAAATCGTAAGATATCAATTTTTATAAAAATCCAACCATTTTCAAATTTTTGTTCATTTTCAAATCCGCCACATTGGATCCACCATTTTGAATTTTGAAATTCTTTTTATCAGATTTGGATTCAACAAATCCAAAAACCTTATGATACTCACTTTCATAAAAATCGGAATAGGATAAATGTAAAGCTTTCATTTTTGTGGATGGCCGTAAACGCCATATTTACTTTCTCCTCTATTTTTGACAATTTGCCAAATTAATTAGCCGAATATTGAATCACTGTTGATCTACTGGTGTATTTACACTATTAAGTGATTTTTATAATTTTTAAAAGGATACCAGGGATTCTAATACGATCCCTCTGTGAGAAAAAAACATGGGATAACAGAGACGTCCGATGACGTCCCAAGACTGGGACGTCCAACGTCAGTCCAATCGACATCTCAAAGACGTCCAATGTCCTATAGACAACCTTAAGATATAAAAAATCCCCGAGATATCGATTGGACTGACATCGGACGTCCCAGGGACACCCTAAAATGACCCAGGTATTTTCGCCTACTGGGAGCTGGTCTTAGAATCCCCGGTATCCGAAGAAAATAAATCTGGGACATTACAGAGACGCCCCTGGGAGTCCAACAGTGTTCTGTAAACTTCCATAAGACATAAGACATCTCCGGAACGTCGACAGTCCAATCACCATGCCAAAGACGTCCGATTTCCTATAGACGTCCTTAAGACATACCCAGGACATCGACTGGACTGACATTGCATTGGACGTGTCAGTCAGGGACATCCCTGGGATGTCCCAGGTTTTTCTGCACATTGGGGGCTCATCTTAGGATCTCCGGTATCCGAAGGCAAAAACACCTGGGACATCCCAGAGATTTATTGCGGTAAACGGCGTCGAAGTGAAATCCTTTAAAAATCAATTCTGGATGGAGCTGCATCAATAATATGATGGAGAAGTTACTTGGAGATCCACCTAGCGGTCCTAAAAGATCAACTCTTGTAACTGCACTATTATCGAACGCTACAGGAAAGCTGAGCTGATAATTATTTTTCTTATTTATTTTAGCAAATTTTTCTTGCAGAAATAATGATTGATCTAAAAATACAAAAATAAGCCAGCTTTTGCGAAAAGAAATGTGGAAAAAATGTGTGCATTTGTAATTCGTACATAAAATGTGCACGCGAGATTTAGCAATTTTGTACAAGTTTTTAGTTATAATTATTAAAGTATCTTAAGAAATAGACCCCATAGCCAGTGAAATATTATCAACGAAGTATTATTATATATCAGGCCTGTCCAAGTAGGTGCGCGCCATCCCAAAACAGATGTTTCGCCTTCCCTTCCAACGCTGCTTCTTCAGCTAAGGTGATCGGAGATGGTAGACTAAGCTTAGCAGTTAGCATTGGAAGGGATGGCGAAATATCTGTTTTGGGATGTCGCGCTCCTACTTGGACAGGCCTGTTATATATTGTTATAATATATAATATATGTATGTTCGCTCATTTATTTAATTATTTGTATAATTTATTAAAATTATGTAAATATTATAATTTTTACATTCTCATCATAGAAGGTATTAGATTTGTGTAAAATTTAACCCCTCCCCCGTTTCTGTCAAATGTCCACGTTTTGACACCCCCTGAACCCAAAAAATTGGTTTTCGCGAATGTGTCTGGCTGTGTGTCTGTCAGTAGATTTTTTTGTTAGAACGATAAATTTCGAAAGAATTGACAGATTGGATTGGTCTTTGGTATACTCTTTAAGTGTTCTAAAATAAAGGTCAAGTTTGTTAGCCAGCCATTTTGAATAAAAATTCAAAAAGTTATAGCATTTTGAAAATTTTTGAGACTACTTTTTTCTGCAATTTCAAATTCTATGTACGGATATTCATAGTACTCAGAAAGAAGAACAATTTATCTTTATGACATTTTTCGATAAAATGAAAATTAGAAGACTTATAGCATTTTCAAAATGTGTGTGAAAGCGCAAATCATCGGGATAATTCGGGCTGGTTTCGATCTAAGGGATGGAAGAATGCAGCTCCATCTTCCAGATTTTTAATCTATCTGGCTGGGTCTGGGTCTGGTTTAGCTTTTTACGTTAACGGGCTAGATCAAATAATTTCTGTACGGGTGTGTACCTGAGCAAATGCTCGTCTGGAAAACGTCTGAAAAGTTTTGTTTCTTTTTTGAGAATTTTTGAAAAAATAAGTTACTGTGATTACGTAATTGATTAGACAATTTGAGAAATCCATGCAAAAGATCGAGCGCGAAACGCGAGAATCGTGATATTTGATATTTGATATTTGAACTTTATTTCGTAGACCCAACAGAGAACCAATTACAGGGTCGTAAATTATATACATAGTGTCAGTAATCTTACAAAATTATTTTGAATTTAAATATTATTCGAGATCTCTAATTGACATAATATACTCTTTCGCATTCTTTACAAAACTTGCGAATGAGCATTCGAATATATCAATACCATTTGAATAGAAATCGTACATGCCATTTAAATCCCTACATAACTTATAAATTGGAGAATAGTACATCGCTGGATTTGTTGGTGGTGGTAAAGAGACTAACTCAGAATCTGAATATCTAGAGTTCAATTGAGGCACTCTAAACGAAATTTCTTTAAGTAGATCCGGACAGTAAATCATTCCCCTTATTAACTTAAATACAAAAGCAAGTGACAACAGAACGTGTCTTTCTTGAATGGTAAATATGTTGAAACGCATACATAAGTTTTTATAGTCACTATCTCTGAGAGAGTAGGCTCCATCTTCCCTATAAACTAACATTTTTAAAAATCTTTTTTGAACTCTCTCAAGGAGTTGAATCTGTGCTTTCAAATGAGGACTCCAGATTACAGATACATATTCAAGTTTTGATCTTACAAATGAATTGAATAATGTGATCAGAGTGCTTGAGCATCTTAAGCTTGTACAGGATCCGAAAATAAAACCCAGAACTTTATTCGCAGCTTTTACAATCGTTTCTAGATGCTCTTTATATCTTAGATGTTGATCACAATTTAATCCTAAATCCACGATGCTATACACTCTTTGTATCTGTTCCCCATCCAGTTCATAGCTAAACATAATCGGACCAAGATTTCTAGAGAATGTAATTATTTTACATTTCTGAACGTTCAACTCTAACTCCAACTCCCTACACCACTCCAAAAACTCATCGAGCTCAATCTGTAAAGTTATACAATCTCTTACACAGTCAATTTTCATATATAATTTAGTATCGTCCGCAAAAATTATTTTCTTGGCCTTACATGCTAAATTAATCTCATTGAAGTAAACTGTAGATAGTATTGTGCCTAGATTAGAGCCCTGTGGAACCCCAGAGGATGGTGTAAACAGAGTGGAATTATGCCCTGCATATTGGACATAAGTAGTATAACAGTGAGAGTTCGGGGGCAGCTACGTAGTTCCAGTAGTCACCGACAGTTGGCGCCACTGTCGCCGTCGATAATTGACTGGTAGCTGTTTTACCGACAGTTGGTAAGGTAGGTAACTGACATGTGATCTTGACAAGGTCAATAAGGAAGGTCCCTGCCATACCGACCGAGTGTGTTGTCTAAGTTCGGGTAGGTGGCGTATGGTTGCTGCAGGGTATCCCCCGCCCCTTTACTTCTAGAAATTTAGTACGGGGGCAGGATTCTGTTCCGAGCTAAGCTGCAGTGAACCAGCGACCGGTCATTTACCAACAGTTGATAATTGTTTGTGCCGGTTCTAAGAGGAGTCGTTTCCGGCAAAAGATGGCGCCACAGTCTACTTTCGTGGTAATTTACCTAGTCTTTTCCGAACGTCGTCGATAAATGTGATCTTTGCTTTACCGCGAGAGTGTGACGCTGAAGTTTAGGTACATGCCACGGCGTCTTGTCGTCGGGTTCCCCGGCCCATATTCAGAGGCGCACAGACGTGGAGCTCGCCGCACACCCTGTCCCGCGTGAGGTACCCGCGCTCTCTGTCCCTGCAGGGTATGGTGGGGACTTGTCTTTGAAAGCCCACAACCAGAAGCGTGCAGACGTGGGGTTCTCCACGCTCCCTGTCCCACTAGGGCATAGTGGCTTCTAGAGGTATTGGTGGAGGGGGTGTAGCGGACAATAAAAGAAGACAACAGATTGGAGTGCAGTTATTCCATTGTGCGATGCAGTGCAGTGAAAGTGCAGTGCAGTAAATATAAAATTATCAAAGCAGAAAGAATAACTTGTGAAGTTAAAAAATTATTTGCGTTTACGTTCTATATGGTAAAAATGATCCTCAGTGATTGCGTAAAACTTATTCCTGCTTTTGAAGAAGCGCTGTCCCTGCTTTCATCATCATCTTCGGGGAACGTACGACTAAGCAAAGTGGATCAATGGAAAAATGAATGCATACTTTGATTAAAAACAGTGCGGAAGGAATTGAAATGTATACCACGACTGTCAATAAATGAGAAAAAAAAGTGTCTAAATATTGTTAGACTCTTCTTGCCAGGGAGGTCGCTGTGCTCGTGCGGGTGTGTATTGGATCGGATGGAGAGTGAAGGGGAGCTTACACGCCTGGTACAGCGCTTGCCTCGCGTCGGAGTGTCGATCCATCAGCGTCGAGTTCCTGGATGTCGATAGGGAGCCGAACGCTTTCGCGGGGAGCCGATGATCCGGCGTGTGCTTCCTCGTGGCTGCGTAGGTGGGCGAGCTGGTCGCGTTGGCTTCCGTATCATGGGATCATCTCGGTGGTGGATAAGTAAGAAAGAGGGACGTGGAAGCTACCGAAGGCTCTTTCGGAAAAGTGAGGTATTAGAAGGTGTCCGGAGGACCTTCTGGAAGGAAAAGAGGGACTTGGAAACTCCTTTCGGATCTTCCGGAAAAATTAGGAAGTAGAAGGTACCCGGAGGACCTTCTGGAAAGAGGGACGTGGAAGCTCCTGACGGCTCTCCCGGAAAAGTGAGGAATTAGAAGGTACCCGGAGGACCTTCTGTAAGGAAAGAGGGACTTGGAAACTCCTGTCAGATCTTCCGGAAAAGGAGGAATAGAAGATACCCGGAGGACCTTCTGGAAAGAGGGACGTGGAAGCTCCTGACGGCTCTTCCGGAAAAGTGAGGAATAAGAAGGCACTCGGAGGATCTTCTGGAAAGAAAGAGGGACTCCTTTTGGATCTTCCGGAAAAATGAAGAAGTAGAAGGTACCCGGAGGACCTTCTGGAAAGAGGAACTTAGAAACTCCTGTCGGATCTTCCGGAAAAGGAGGAATAGAAGATACCCGGAGGACCTTCTGGAAAGAGGGACATGGAAGCTCCTGACGCACAGTGGGCCAGAAAATGCAGAATAGTATCAAAATTCGCACTACACTAGAAAAATGGCGGAATCTTTTCTTTTTTTTGCCAATTGACTGTTTGGTACATTACCTTCAATAATCCCTTTATCGTTTTTAGGAGCATGTAAATTTAACTATAGCTATGGAATGCCAAAAAAATGAAAAATGGGATAATTATTTTCGTTTACACAGGGCCATATAGAAGAGGCATATAAGTCTGAATATTTGTACTCGAGGGTTTTTGGGGTCGACAAGTACGAATCTTAAGTCAAAAAATTAAATTTTTTAAATTTAAGATGGCGAATTCAAAATGGCGGATCCAAAATTACAAGAAAAGGAATATGAGTCTGAAAATTTGTACTCGGGGGTTTTTGGGGTCGACGAGTATGAATCTTAAGTCTGATAATTAAATTTTTAAAATTCAAGATAGCGGATTCAAAATAGCGGATCCAAATTTACAAAAAAGGCATATAGCTCTGAAAACTTTTACTCGTGAGTTTTTGGAGTCTCTGAGTACGATTCTTAAGTCAGAAAAATGTAATTTTTAAATTCAAGATAGTGGATTCAAATTTACAGAAAAAAGAGGTAATTTATACTGGACCGTTTTCGAGGTTGCTAAAAATACGACTCGGTTTGGCAATTCTGACTGAAGAATCAGTTTCAGCACGCCAAAAACTATAATTAATATCAGTCTGATCCAGAATCCCCTTGTTTTTTTTTAGATTATTTTTGACAAAAAAACACGGTTTTGAAGAGTTTTTTGAGGTTAGGATTGTAATACAATTTTATACGATAATTCCGACATTAGAATTAGTTTTACCGCACGAAAGTACATACATCATTTTAAACGAAAAAAACCACTTTTTCAAACAGTTTTTTGAGGTTAGAATAAATAAGCGCTTATGTAAAAAATGATCTAAAAAAACAAGAGCATTCTGGATCAGACTAATATTATTTATAGTTTTTGGCATGCTGAAACTAATTCTGCAGTCAAAATTGTCGTATCGAATCGTACTTTTAGTGACCTCAAAAACGGTCCAGTATAAATTTTCAAAACCCTATACATCCTTTTTTTGTAAATTTGAATCCGCCATCTTGAATTTAAAAATTTCATTTTTCTGAATTAAAAATCGTACTCAGAGATTCCAAAAATCCTCGATTACAAATTTTCAGACTCATGTGCCTTTTTTTGTAAATTTGGATCCGCCATGTTGAATTTGAAAAATTTAATTATCGGACTTAAGATTTGTACTCGTCGACCCCAAAAACCCCTCGAGTACAAATTTTCAGACTCAAATGCCTTTTTTTGTAAATTTGGATCCGCCATTTTAAATCCGCCATCTTAAATTTAAAAATTTAATTATCGGACTTAATATTCGTACTCTTTGACCCCAAGCACCCCCGAGTACAAATTTTCAGACTTATATGCCTTTTTTTGTAAATTTGGATCCGCCATTTTAAATCCGCCATCCTAAATTTAAAAAATTTAATTTTTGGACTTAACATTCGTACTTGTCGACCCCAAAAACCCCCGAGTACAAATTTCAAGACTCATATGCCTCTTTTTTATGGCCCTGTATAAACGAAAATGATAATTTTTCCATTTTTTCAGATTTTTGGCATTCTAAAGCTATAGTAAATTTAAATGCTCCTAAAAACGATAAAGGAATTATTGAAGGTAATGTGCCAAACTATAAATTGGAAAAAAAAAGAAAAGATTCCGCCATTTTTGAGTGGTCGAAGAAAACTCGAAGAATAATTTTTCACATCAGAGTTTATTTGTCTACTGCAGATCTAGGTCTATGGGAGCTAGTTGTCGAAGACGAACTGTACTCTGGTGCAAAGAGCTTGTCCTTTTATCATCCTGTCCACCCCCACAACTGGTCCGTGGAAGGGGTTGTTTCCCCTCCATTTTCCCTATGACGCTGGGCCTTGTTAGAAGCTTCTAGAAGGTTTTTTCTTATCATAGAAGAAACTTGGGCTAGGATTGACCTTGCAGTGGTACAATGGCTTTGAGAGCGAGGGAGAGAGACTAGAGTGCGTGTGAGCGAGAGGCTGCGAGAGAGACCGGTTGGCATTCTGCAAGACCACATCTGCAAGCACATAGTCTCTTCCGCTTTCACTGGCCCTGGCAGCATGCAAGTTTGAACTTGCTTCTTGCACCAAAATGAAAACTTCGATTGAAACGTCGTCGAAGAAAGCGAGAGTATTTTTAAAGGCTGTTGCTTGTATTGCAACGCGTATAACAATATTATTAAACATCTGGAGTGCTTTAAGGCTCGTTTCGACCTACTCGCGAAAAAAGGAGGCGGTCTTCAAAAGAAACGCAATCAATGACATTAACGATCAAATGCAGTGGATTGACGTCGACACAGCATTTGAGAGCAGAGTAAAAACATGCATTGTCGTCAACTTGGTTCACAAGGATGTTCTTGCCTTCCTAAACGACGCCCAAGTGCTGTTTGTTGTACATATGGGCCGAGCCTTACGTGGGCATAGTGCTTTTAAGGTTAACACTGTGCTTAATGCATATTATCTAAAGATTGGTAAGGAGGATCCTGATTTAAAGAACTTCAATTCAAAAAATGAAGAGATATACGTCACCGCGGATATGAAATTATGGTTTACAAACAACGTAAGATAACCTATCTTGACTGAAATGGAGAAGTTTCAAGAGAAAGACTCTGGATGGACCTTACACTCTATTGTGAAATTAGAAGTGAATATCAATAAACTAAACCCCATGAAAGGCAGTTCTTACATTGGTCTTCCTCTACGGTTCAAGCGAAAAGGAGCAGGTTGAAGAAAGAATATGTGAATGAAGACAGTAGTGATGATGAAGAAGCAGAAAATAACAATCAACAGGATAGCAGACCCCAGTCTTTCAACTTTCACTATGTGTGGATTAAAGATCTTTCTCGAT
>JBAGKK010046898.1:0-25341 GCA_037177015.1 Euceroptres primus
CGACTACTAAATAAATTGGTGTCAATCTCACTGAGTATTAGTCGAATTAGTATTGACTAAAAATTATTAAAAATGGTTACTAAATAATTTAGTGAACGAATCGGCAATGTTTCATGCAAAAGTCACCAAAAGTAACTATTTCAGATTTAGAGAGTGATAAAAATAATGTTGCAAATTACTGCCAACTACTCTCTTATTCTGAAATAGTCACTTTTGACTAATGAAACAGTGCCGATTCGTTCACGAAGTGATTTAGTTAATATTTTTCCTAATTTTTGGTCAAGAATTTTCAGTAAGTTTACTATCAATTCATTTAGTAGAAGGTTTCAATACTGGGGTCAAATTCAGAACTAGGAATAAAGTGATTAGCATTATTTCACTGTGAGTTAGTCATTTTTGACGAAAAATTAGTAAAAAAGATTACTAAATCATTTGTTGAAAGAATCACCACCGTTTCATTAGTCAAAAGTGGCTATTTCAGATTTAGAGAGCAGTTTTCAACTGTTTAAAACAGTTGAAAATTCAACTATTCAACTGTTTCTTTCAGATTTACTGTGTATGCATAATTTTATGCACATTTTTTCGATAATAATTCATTATACTGTGCATAATTTTTCCACTTGAAAGTAGACTTTTCATTAGTTAAATCCATGAATGACTTCTTCCTTTGGTAATCAGTGAAAATTACCTGATTCAAATTTAGAAAATGGAACATTCAGTGAAATTTTTTAGAATAAATTTGATTTCTGCATAATCCAACTCTTTTGCAGAATATGGACCAGAAAATGAGTTTAAACTAATTAATTAGATTACACTTTTCACTTGAGGTACAAGCGTTTAGAGAGTAGTTGTCATTTATTTGTAACATTATTGTGATAACTTCAGATTTTAGTATGTATATTTTTTTGCACATTGTCTATTGATAATTCTTTATACGGGTCGTTGCCAAAAAGTTGTGAAATTTGGCCTATCGATTTTTTGGAAAAAAAATCTTCTCAGAACGAGCTAAAATATTTTTTCCATTAATTGTGATCCAAAATAAAACGAAAATACCAATTTAAGAGATCAAGAATCATTTTTGTAGTGGAGATAAATAATTTACATGTTAAGAAGGTTATCTAGTGGACATTCAATAAACGCAAAAAAATCAATTTAAAAATTATTTTTAAAATATGTAAAGTGGAGATAACAAATTTAAAAAATATTGTAAACGTTTTTTTCGCACTTTATTTGACTGTGCCTCCAGATTTTCGATTTTATTTTTATTTAATTAACACTTTTTAAAAAATGAGTTACCGAGTGGACATTATTATAAATCGTACGGTACATAATTTTCAGAAATTTTTTAAAGTTGCGAACAATAAACATGTTTCTGCTTATACGAGCACTTACGTAGGACCAAAAGTAATGAGTTTTTGATTTTTTAGATTGTTTAAAGTGTTTTTTTCCAAATTCTAACCTAATATATGAGTGGACATGGAACTTCAGGAACAGACTTCTAAAAATTTATAAACGTTTTCAAATCTAAAATATTTATCACTATTCATAATTCTTGGATTCTTTAACGTAATACAAATGACTCATCTGACTATGAGTCATTTATAAAAATTTTCTGTCATTATTTCGCAATTTTAGTTTGTGAATCTGCACTTTGGGACAGGTTACCGAGTGGACATTTTGGGTATATTTTAATTTCCCATTTCTAAACAAAGGCACCTAAAATTTTGAAACTTTACCAAAAAGTACTTCGAAGGAAGTGCTTTATCCCAATGGTATTTAAAAAAATATATTAAATAATGAAAATGTGTAAAACTATCGGGACTTAAATTTCTTTTTGGTAGCGACCCATACATAAATAATACATAAATTTTGCAGTAAAACATTGTTTTACTGCATAAATTTTAAAGATGAAAAAATTAATGCATAATTTTTTCATCTTTGTGTTTGTCGATCCTTTTAGAACTAATTCCGATTTAGAGAGCACTTTTATGAAAGGGGAAAAAGACACTTAAAATTGTCAAACCCTTTCTCATGTAGCACCTGTATTACCGGTAATCTTAAGAAAAATATTTTTTTATGACTGGGATCGTCCTACCAGCTGTAAGGCAGGATAGGATAGCTAGCGGCAGAGGCTGTTACTATATAAGAATTCTAATTAGAGATAATGACGTCATTAAGGTCTGAGGCACGACGAGACGGGACGGTCTGTTGCGCCTGCTGTATGCAGCTTGTACCTTGGTTATATGCACTTTGTGCATGCATGCACACCATCAAATACCCTCGCGAATTATCATCGCACCAGATTCAAGAATAATTATCACTTTATGCATTGTAATTATCAATAGTTCCAAACTACTTTTACTCTTGTACCTCAAGGCGAGGAAAAAAGTGTAATTCTACAATTTGCTAATGCAATTATTGTACAGATGGTATTGAAAAACAGTGTAATTTCCTAGAGTGTAATTTCCGAGTGTCAATTTCCTAAAGTGTAAATTTCCTAGAGTGTAAATTTCCTAGACTGTAAATTTCCTAGACTGTAAATTTCCTAGACTGTAAATTTCCTAGACTGTAAATTGTCTAGAGTGTAAATTTCCTAGAGTGTAAATTGTCTAGAGTGTAGATTTCCTAGAGTGTAAATTTCCTAGAATGTAGATTTCCTAGAGTGTAAATTTCCTAGAGTATAAATTTCCTAGAGCAAAGTAAATTCTATTTGATTGGTGATTCAGTTATTTCCTGTACGACGTTATCTGTAAGTCGCCTCTCAGAAAAAGATCCTCTTGAAGTAAGAGCATGTTTTCTCAAAATGATATCTCCACTTGACTCAAAGGAATTCCATTTAAATTTAAAAAGGGTCTTGTTCGAGTAATATATAGGCATTAGACCTGAAATTGGAGAGTTTAAAATATTCTCCTACTTAGAATGAGCTATTAAGTTAAAGATACATTAAACCAATGAACCAGCTTTGTATCTTCTGAAATGAAAAGGAATTTCGATTGTACATAGAAATACACTGGAATGTAGATAACAAAAATGGTAGTTTATCTTACTCGGTTTCTTTATCATTTCTCGTGGCAATAACGAGACTTTAGATCGCGTACAGATAAATTATACAAACTGAAATAAAATTTCAGGTGTTCTCAACTTTTCCAATTACTGTTTCCATTAATACACATTTTGATGAATCGTGGAAATTTCGCTCGAGTTAATTTATATGGTGTGATGTGTATGTCAAACTTGCAAAGAATTTATGGTTTCTTTTGGAGGTTTTTTAAAAATATTTTTCTGGAGACGTTGAACGCGTGGGAAAGAAGTCGTTAGAACAGTGGTAGTATGCTGGGTGTGCAAGTTTTTATTGCTTGGGTTTCCACGAAAACGTACTTGTCCCAATAAGGTTGTGATTCGCATTCTTCGTTCGTTCTTGGTTGGTACGTGCCATCCTGGTGAGCGCTGGAGCGTTGGCGAACATCGGTCTTTGAAAGCGCCAGCATTATTATCAACAATATATTGAGACAAAGATTCTTTTTTTTAATTTTTTTAAACCATACAAAAAATTCCTTGTTCAGAGAACAGAATTTCCTTCTACAAGTGCTAGATCAAAATTATTCAACTGGGTAGAAATAACAAATATCGCATGAAAAACATGCTCATTATCTGAATTCCAATGTATTTTTCAGCCTCCTCAGATAGTGTACGGAATATTAGTGATAGCAAATTCAATGAGTAGTTGAATGGATCAGTAAAGATTCAATTGAATAAATAACAGAGAAATAAATCAAACCAGATATATTTTTGTGTTCTCGTTGCAGGGAAACACTGCGAAGAAAATTTTAGAATTTATTTCTATCTAGTTATGTAACATGAAAACAATTCAGTGCTAACGGACGATGGAAATTTAACAGTCCATCGTGCATTAATAAAACTTGCTGAGATGTTCTTCAAGCAACAGTACCTATAACATGTCTCCAGTTTATATGTTAATTTTCATTGTTATACCTACATACGACATGCATATATCGAAGTAATGAACGTCCTGTATAGCAGCGCCTACGCCGACAGATCTTGTGATGTTTCATACTTTGTCGGTTTATGTACAGGGCCGTAGCATCAATCACAAGAAATGTACTAACAAACTAGTTTAATACAACATTAAAATGTTGTGTTGAATTTTTCTGAAAAGAAAGTCTATTCCCAGCGCATATAAGGCGCGAAATTCCTCATCGTATGGCACTGACCGCCCTCGAGGAACGAAGCAACAGGCAAACAGAGGAAACATTGGATCAGACACCGTGAACATAGGGAAGATGGTGGAACGTAGAATGCCGCTAAACAGGGCCTTATATGGTGCAAATATCCCCGTTTCTCCTCGACGTGTACTGCGTTATTCCATCGAGCAATGTTCTTGAGCTCGGCGATCGCAGATCCACCTTTATGGCATTTTAAGGGAACTTTAGGTTGGTCGATTTCTTCCATAACAATCGCCCTTTAATTTTCGTGCTCTCTAAATCTGAATTAGTAGTTTTATACTAATGAAACAGTGCGAAATCGCATTTCTAGTCATTTTTAGTATAGAAAACTACTAATTCGGTTAGATACTTATTTCAGTTTCTTACTAATGCAATCTTAAACCTTACGATTTCGCTCTATTTCATTAGTACTCTCTTAATCTGAAATAGTCACTTTTGAATAATGAAACACATGCGATTCATTCCCGAAATGATTCAGAAACCGCTTTTACTGATTTTTAGTCAATAGTGACTAATTCCCAGTGAGATTACTACCATCAATTTAGTAGAAAAATTTAGTACATAAATCAAATTAAAACTGATGTGACTAAAGTTAATTAGTAGGTAATTATTTCACTGCGAATTAGTCATTATTGACTAAAAATTAGTATAAATGATAACTAAAGCATTAGGTGAACGAATCTGCACTATTTCATTAGTCAAAAGTAATTATTTCAGATTTAGTCATTATTGACTAAAAATTAGTAGAAATGGCAACTTTCACTGCGAATTAGTCATTATTGACTAAAAATTAATAGAAGTTGTTACTCAATCATTAGGCGACCGCATCTGCACTATTTCATTAGTCAAAAGTGACTGTTTCAGATTTAGAGACTTTGAGAGTATAAAAACTACTAATGCAGATTTAGAGATTACTAAGTCACTAGTGGGGCTTACTAAATGAATTAGTAAGCCTTACTAACTGAATTAGTAAACCTTAATAATTGAATTAGTAGTTATTCTCTGTGAATTAATAAGTTTTCTAATAAATAAATGCTTACTAAACAGTTAGTAAACGATTTCGTACTATTTCATTAGTTCTCTCTTAATCTGAAATAGTCACTTTTAACTATTGAAACAGTAGCGATTCGATTGCAAAATGATTTTACTAAATTACTAAAAATTAGTAGTAACTTTTAGTCAAAAGTGACTAATTCCCAGTGTGATTACTACTAATTAATTTAATTTAAAAATGCACTACTCCTCGGGCCAAATTCAGAACTGTGGCTAAAGTGAATTAATAATTATTATTTCACTGCGAATTAGTCATTATGGACTAAAAACTAGTAAAAATGGTTACTAATGCATTTGACGACTGAATCGGCACTAGTTCATTTTTCAAAAGTGACTATTTCAGACGTAGAGTCTAAAAAAACTACTAATTCAGATTTAGAAAGTATGACGGGTGGTTTTATAATAGTCAAAAATCGTCTACTAATTGCTTTAGTAAGCATTTCTACTTATTTGTAGTTGAAAACTTTTGTAGTTGTAGTTGAAAACACTGTTAGAAATTTCTTAGAAATTCAATCCCTTTTCATTTACTGTAGTTAGTTAAAAATTCATTTACTGTGGATAGTTGAAAATTCATTTACTGTGGTTGAAATTTCATTTACTGTGGTTGAAATTTTATTTACTCTGGTTGAAAATTCATTTACTTTTAGTTGAAAATTAATACATTTTGGTTGAAAATTGAAAATTCATTTAGTTTAGTTTATGAACGGCCATTTACTTTTCGTTGAAAATTGATTCAGTTACGATAATTGTATAAAATTTCAACTAATGTAATTGAAGTTTAATCCAGAAGTTTGAAAAGTGCATGAAGTAAGACTTATGAGTAGTTTATTAATTAGTAGTTTCCTGCTGAAGAAATGCTTACTAAAGCAGTGGTAAACGAATTGGTAAACGATTTCGCACTATTTCATTGCACTGTTAGAAAAAGCTTCAATTAGGGTAATCGATACAATGATTGGCCCCCTTAAACAATGATTGGCCACCTTCAAACTGACCATTTATTGAGAAATACATGCAAATAAAGTTACTAATAAATAGAGTAGAGTATATCGATATCAATCTTGCACTATTTATTAAGAATTTTATTTGAAAATATTTTTTTACTAAGTATATTTTAAGGAAAAGGCCAATTATTGGGGGGAGGCCAACCATTGTATCGATTACCACCCTACTTTACTTGAAGTTTTATTTAATTAATAATTACTATAACTGAATCAATTTTCAACCAAAGGTAAATGAATTTTCAAGCAAAATGAATGAATTTTCAAGCAAAATGAATGAATTTTCAACCAAAATAAATGAATTTTCAACCAAAATAAATGATTTTCCAACCAAACTAGATCATTTCGCACGCTACGCGTGCTAATTATATTCTCTCTGCATGGTCTTTTAATTTTGACATTTAGTAATCATAAATCTTTAGAATTAAAAAAATTTTTAAAAGTGCAATCTTTAAAATTTGGATATGAATGCAATGGCATTACTAAAAAGCGATATTTATAAATTTCGAAATAATTAAACATTTTTAAACTGGAAAACTTAGAAAATTTAAGACTCAGTTATGTTCCTTAATTCGTAATTCCAAGTTGTTAGAATTGAAGATATTCAAATTTAAGAACTTTTTGAACATGGCTTTTAAAGATGTTCTCCCCGCACAGTCAAACTCAAAATTAATGAATCTTTATCTTGAATTATAAAATCAACAAAAAAGAGCTTTTTGTTAATTCCAATGAATTTTAAAAGAGAAACTGAAGCGTTTTTCATTAAAAAATAGTTTGGATCATAAGTATTTATTTAAAATTAGTTATTTAAATATTTGTTTTTTCCTGCGTCCTAGACAAAAACCGTAACTCATTCAATTTCAATTCTCAACGGCTCATTTTGTTCCTTAAAAGATTTTTTACAGTTCTATTTGGTACGTTCTTATTAAAACTTGTAATTTGACCTATTGTATAATTTGCAACTATAACTATAATATAATATACTAACTATAATTTCTAAAGACAATAATTTTAATAAAAACGTACCAAACAGAACAGCAAAGGATCTTTTCAGGAGAACAAAATGAGCTGTTGAGAATTGAAATTAAATGAAAATTACGACTTTTCTCTAAGACGAAAGAAAAAAACACAAATATCGAAATAACTATTTTTAAGTAAACAATTATGACCCAAACTATTTTTTTCTAAATTACCCTTAGAAATTAATTACCTAATTATCTAAATTACCCTTCATTTTCATAATTCGTTAAAAATAATTTTGGGTTCATTTTCCTCAACATAAAGATTTGATTAATTTTAAAGTTGACTGTACAGGGAGTGTACATCCTTAAATACTGTTTTCTCAAAATGGAAGCTTCTAAAGTCCAACTAATGCATTTTTAAGCCAGGAAGATCTCTAATTTAGTTTCTTTTCAAATTCGTTCTGAATTATTTTCGAAACAGAAATTTTTTATCTTTTAACTTCCCAATTAGTCTTGTATTTTTTTTTACATTTGAAAACAAAAACATATCTATGACTTGAACTTTTATCATTTAACTTCCCAATTAGTCTCGTATTTCTTTTGACATTTGAAAACAAAAACATATCTATGACTTGAACTTGGTCTAAGTTTCAAATTTAAAAAATCCAATCAGTATTATGGCAAAGCGTCAACAATGAAATATCGAAATTGCGAGTTTTTTTGGCCATACATTTTTAGAGAAGGAAACTAAATGAATCTTCAATCACAGTAAATGAAATTATGACTAAAAAGTAACTAAAAAGTGGTTGAAATTTCAAGAATTTTCTAACAGTGAGAAAGAAAACTTGTAGTTCAAATTTACAGAGTTTGAGGGGTGGGTTTTTAATATAATGCATCAGGCATGCATTGCATGACAACCGTATTAAAAAATTCATGTTGCAGATTGTGAGAAAAGACTTTATTTTGTGCAGTGAAACCTGAAATAACAGAAAGAAAATCATTCTTCTGCTGATTTTGCGGTCAAATAGCTAGAAATCGTTCGAACGGAAACGTTCCTGCACTAAAATGAATAATCTGTATAACACTGAGTGAAGAAATACATTTTTTTTTGTTCTCCGGATATGGAAATCGGGGCGTTCCGGTCGTTGAATTCCATACCAGGAAGAGCTATTATGTATGAAATGAGCGCCACTGTCGTGCCTAGACGGCGCGCGCGCGGTTGTGGCTCTTTAAACTTTAAAAGGCAAAGCCAGCGGGAAAAGTATTGAACCCTGGTGAGTGGTGATGCGGTCGAGGCGACTATTTGGCTACCAGAACAACGTCCAAATTTTCGTTTACGTCTTGATCCTTAAATTGTTAGGTGAGATGCTGATTTGATGTATCGGTAAAAATTCCTTGGAGACAGCGCCTTTACGATTATGCAAAGCAATTATCGTGGAATGCGGTCAGCTGTTTCCAGTCGCAATGACGTCACCCATTGCCGTGTATTTAGTGAGGATCTCTCGACCGACATACCCAGCATTGTTCCTCATAAACGATCATCTTCCTCCTTCGTGGCTTCGTGCTGAGAAACTAAAATCCAACAGCGATGCTAATTTTATTAGCGATCTCGACCCTGATTAATTTGCATTGCGTGACACTGTGTAGTTGATGTGAATCTAGCCGACAGACAGTTTCTTAGATAATCATACACGTTTCCTTCTTTCTCTTTCCTTACTTGAGCAAAAAAGATTTTAAATCTCTTTAAAAATATACTCTGTAAATTTAAATCAGTCGAAAATTTTACTAATTTCATTCAGTTACTTAATTATAGCCATGATATTGAAGTTTTGACTTACATACAAGTTTTGAAGTATTGACTCGTTAAAAAAACGTTCGGAGTAATTCATATATTAAGTACTATTACGAAAATATTACACTTCATGACACGTTGATGTGAATCTAACCGACAGACATTTTCTTAGATAATCATACACGTTTCCTTCTTTTTCTTTCCTTACTCAAGCAAAGAAGATTTTAAATCTCTTTAAAAATATACTCTCTAAATTTGAATCAGTCAAATTTTTACTAATTTCATTCCGTTACTTAATTATAGTCATGATATAGAAAGTTTTGATGTAGAAAGCCATGATATAGAAGTTTTGACTTATATGCAAGTTTTGATATTGCCGTTTATTTATATATAGCCAATTAGCCATGATATTGAAGTTTTGACTTATATACAAGTTTTGAAGTACTGACTCGTTAAAAAAGCGTTCGGAGTAATACTTATAATAAGTACTATTATGAAAATATTACACATAATGACGCACTATTACGCTATATTACATGTATGTAATATAGCGAAATATAGCGAATATTACGCGATATTATGTCGTTATTACCAGGGTTGGGAAGTAACTAGTTAACTAGTTACTAACTAATTATTTTAACTAGTTACTAACTAGTTATTTTAACTAGTTACTAACTAGTTATTTTAACTAGTTACTTTTTCAGGGTAACGATGATAATAACGAAGTTACTTTTGTAAATAAGTAACGAATTGGTAACATGCTCGATTTTTGTTCAACTCTTCTCGATTTATGACAATTCTAGTTATTTAAATACGGGTTTCAACTGATTCACTTTATTTTATTCATAAATTATTTTTAAATTAAAAAGTTGTGGCTTCGAGTATGAATTGTTGGAAACTGCTTACACATCCAGTTTCTATTTTGTACATGTTTCCGAGATGCTCCCCGGTTATTTTAAGCCAAGAAAGAAAAAAATCGTACAACGCGTTTTTGAAAAAAAAGGTTTTTTCATTTTTGAGAATTAAAAATCTCATTTTTCTCAAAATCGACGCAAAATATGAATAGCAGTTCATAATTAAAAACTGTCTCCCTTTTTAAAATGTATAAAATTGTACCTTTTCCACACAGAAAAAACTGGTTAGAACTATTAGAATTATTAGAAGTATATAATAGTTAGAACTATTAGAACCAATTTTTGTTTCCAAGAGCATATTAGAAATATATAATAATTAGAACTATTAGAACCAATTTTTGTTGAGCAAAAAGGGTATACCACATAATTTTATTTTCGATTTACAAAATTTTGTTTTTTCGACCCACCCTAGTGAATTCCTCTTTGAAATTTCACTCCCCTACTGAATGCGGAAACTACCCTCATTTCACCCCAAAGACTTAAAAAATTCCGCCAAAAACCCTAATTTTAATACTGCATATTTGATTGCCGATAATAACTCTACTCCATGCCCAAAATTACCAAAAAACGGGAATGTTGAATGCGGAAACCACCCTTATTTCATCCCTAAGGTTTAAAAAATTTAGAAAAATTACCCTAATTTCAACACAGGAAATCTTATTGCTGATAATAACTCTTTCTGATGCCCAAAGCTACGAGAAAAAATGCAACCCAAAATAAATGAGGAAAGATTTAGAAAACTTTTTAAAATCTTAGGCGTGATATAAGGGTAGTTTTCACATTCGATGAGAGTTACAATTTTTTGTGATAGCTTTGGGAACCGAACAGAGTCACTATCAGCAATCAAATTTTCAGTATTGAAAGTAGGGTTATTTTGGGAAATTTTTAAATATTTTGGGTAAAATAAGAGTATTTTCCGAATTCACTCGAGGATTGAAAATTTTTGTGGTAACTTTGGTGTCGAACAGAATTATTATCAGCAATCAAATTTTTAGAATTGATTTTAGGGTGGTACAGTATAATTTATTGCTTATCAGAATACAAAAATTCTATAGCAAGGAGGACGGTACAGAATGATACGCATTTACAAAAATTTGATTTTAGGATAATTTTCCGTAACTTTTTTATCTTTCGGGTGAAATAAGGGTAGTTGTCGCATTCACTGTGGGATTGAAAATTTTTGTGTTAACTTTGTGCGTTTAAAAAAGTTATTATCTGCATTCAAATTTTGAGTATTGAAATTAAAGTAATTTTGTGGAATTAAAATCTTTAGGTTGAAATAAGGGTATTTTCCGCATTCGATAGAGGATGGCATCTTTTTGTGGTGGCTTTAAGCATCAAGCAGAGTTATTATGAACAATCAATTTTTTAGTGTTTATATTAAGATAATTTTATAGAATTTTTTTAATCTTTAGGGGTGAAATAAGGGCCATACAATTGTATGGCTATAATTAAATCACTGAGTGAAATTAGTAAAAAGTTAAAATTTTTACTAAATTTCATTCAGTGACTGGATTTCAGCTATCTATACAATTAGTTATATATTTAGTTATTTTGAAAAATAACTAACATTTTTTAACAAAAAGTTAACATTTTTTGCTGATTTCATTCAGTGACTTAATTCTATATATACAATGAGTTACTTAAACACAAAAAGTTTAAATTTTTACTAATTTCATTCAGCGACTGAATGCCAGCTGTAAAATTATGTAGTTATATTTATTTTGAAAAGTAACTTTAAAGTTTTTACTAATTTCATTCAGTGACTGAATTCTAGATATACAATTAGTTACTTAATCGCAAAATACCGCAAAAAGTTAAAATTTTTACTAATTTCATTCAGAGACTGAATTCTAACAGTACAATTAGTTATATTAGAAAAATAACTTTTAAATTTTAAATTAAAAATTTTTTTTTTAAATTTAAATTTTATTTAAAAAATAACTTTAAAGTTTTTACTAATTTCATTCAGTGACTGAATTCTACTTAGGTTCACAATTAGTTATATTTATTATTTAAATATCTTGACGCAAAATAACGCAAAAAGGTAAAATTTTTATTAATTTTTTACTAATTTTTTACTAATTTACTAATTTTTACTAATTTCTAATTTCATTTCAAATAACTAATTATAGAACTAGAATTCAGTCACTGAATGAAATGAGTACACAGAAAAAAGCTAGGCTTATTTTGAATCGGACATTGAGAGACTAATTTCCTGAAAATTAACACAATGGATTATTTCTAAGTAAGCAAAGCCTGATATCCTTCGGGACTGTTGTAATTAGTCATGGATTATAATTAAGTAGCAATAATTACACACTGAAGTAATGGAGTTTATTAAGGCCATGCATGTGTCAAATCTGAAATTGCTTGAAGCTCGAAGCCTGTGGGCAATATTATAAAATTTTGTTTGCATGTTAATTAGAGATCACTGCACTATCATAAATGCAAAGAGTTAATAAGAGCCTGCCTCTCAGAATCATAACGATCAGGAACTTGATATTAAATTCAATTAAACCAGCGATATTGAAAGCGCCGAATGTGCTATTCGCATATATTATATTTATATATAATATATGCGTATAGCATTTTGGGAACCCATAGGAAATATTTACATACAGAATAACAATAATTTGAATACGGACCGCAATTCTTCGTTTTTCATAATTTCTCTAGGTAAAATATTTTAAAGAATTACTTTTGAAACGACACCAGTTCAGCGTTCGAACCTTTCCTATTCAAGGGGCCAACCGCGACTTAAGTTGATGTTATATTAAAAATCTGAACTTTTTCTTAGAATTTCATGATTGCTACGCCACTGAAGGTTAATACGGCACGTAAGGAAGAAGGAAAGTAATTTGTCTGCACTTGCAGAAAGTTTGTTGTAATAGTTTGTGGTTTTACTTGTAGTATAGTGGTTGCAATGGACCTTTAAAAAATTAGTAAGGTTTGGCTGGCGCGTGGGTTCGTTCAACTTGGACTGCTGTCCCTCGCACTCTGGCACGCACGCATACAATTGCGCAAACGCTTAAGCGAATATATCATGCGCATGCGCAATGGCATCAAGGGTCTTCGCAGAGAAAATCGCTAATGCCGGGTTTCGGTTTCTTGCAGACCGCCTTCTGATATTTTATGCCGAATATTTTAGGATTGAATGCAAATTTCCAAGGCGTTTAGGACATTCGATCAAAAGTCCTCACGATTTCGTTTCACAATAAAATTGAACCAACAGGAAACTGTAATCAATCATTTTATACAAATAGTTCCTGTGAAGTTAGTTGTTAAATTTAATGTCCTTTTGTTTTCAAGTACAATGATATTCTTACTCGAAACCAATTTTTGGTACCCATAAATTACTGGCAAGAATGGATAAATGTCTGATGCTTAAAAATAATAGAGTTTTGCATATTTTGTAAGGTTACAATTCTTCAGAAAATATACAACTCGACTGCTCCTATTTGAAAAGACGTAACTCTTGACGTATATCTCGAAAGCTCGTAGGGAAGAATCGTTTACCAATTGCTTTAGCAAGAATTTCTACTAATTTTTGGTAAAAAAACTACTAATTAGAAAGGCCTACTGTTTCATTTAGTAAGCCTTACAATTTCGCACTATTTCATTAGCACTGTCTTAATCTGAAATAGTCACTTTTGACTAATGAAACAGTGCCGCTTCATTCACGAAGTGAATTAGTAACCATTTTTACTAATTTTCAGAAGAAAACTACTAATTCAGTTAGTAAGGCATTTACATTTAGTTTTACTAATTCATTTAGTAAGCCTTATGATTTCGTACTATTTCGTTAGAATTCTCTTAATCTGAAATAGTCACTTCTGACCAACGAAACAGTGCCGATTCATTCACGAAATTATTTAGTAACTATTTTTATTCATTTTTAGTTAATTTGAAACTATTTTTACTCATTTTTAGTTAATGTGGACTAATTCCCAGTGAGATTACTACTCTCTAAATCTGAATTAGTGAAAAGTGTACCACCAATTCACTTTAGAGAAACTTTTTTACTAATTATTAGTCGTATTTCACTATTTTGTTTAGTATTTTTAAACTTTTCACTTTAGTGCTTTTCACTTTAAAGCTTTAGTCAAAACCTACTAATAATTAGTAGAGATTTTCACTAAAGTGATTTAGTGATCCACTTTTCACTAATTCAGATTTAGAGAGTACCAATTCACTTATGTAGTAGAAAAACTCACTTCTGTGGAGTCAAATTCAGAACTATGAGTAAAGTGAATTAGTAATTATTTTACTGCGAATTAGTCATTAATGTCTAAAAATTAGTAAAAATGACTACTCAATCATTTGGTAAACGAATCGGCACTGTTTCATTAGTCAAAAGTGACTATTTCAGATTTAGAGAGCAAAAAAACTACTAATTAAAGTTTAAAAAGTATGAGAGGTGCTTTTATAATAGTGCGAAATCGTTACCAATTGCTTTAGTAAGCATTACTACTCATTTTTAGTATAAAACTACTAATTTACGTAGAAAACATTAAGTAACATGAAATAATATCAATTTAATGTTTATTCCAAAAACAAATGAATATTTACTTAAATTTCAGTCAACATTCACTGATGATCTAGCTAGAAATGTGTCCCTAAATGAAATCAGTGAGAATTAGGACTGATTCAAATTTAGAGAGTAGTTTTCTACTAATTTTCTTCAAACAAATGATTTTTCAAATAATTGATAGAATTGTTCGTCAATTGTTTGTCAATTGCTTTATTAAGCATTTCTACTAGGTTTTAATAGAAAACAACTGATTCACAGTAGAAAATTAGAAATGTTTATAAAAGTTTATAAAATGTTTATAAATTTCCGAAAGTTTCAGATTACGTAGAAACAGAAATTTTTATGAAGTTTAAGACATTTTTTAGAAACTGTATCTGAAAATTACCAAACTGCAATTGAATTTTCATAAATTTTTTCTTAAATTTGCGATAGCTGAAATTTTCTGAATTATATCTGTAATTTACTAAATTTTAATTGAAATTTATGAAAATGTATCTTAAATTTATGAAAAAGTACCTAACTAAAGTTTTAGTTTAGTAACTGTATAAAACTCCAGTTACCCTGTAAGAAAATTTTTTTTTGTTTCAGTTTCGGAATTTTAAGTTACAAGTTTCAGAATTTTCAGTTACAATTTTCGTTAAATTACGTTATTTTAACGGAATATTCAGTTACTTGTAACTAAAAAATTAATTTTCCCTAAATTTACGAAACTGTAACTGAAATTTCTGTTACGGTAACTGCATAAAACTTCAGTCACGTGTCTCTGAAAATCACCATGAACATTTGTAACAGTGTTCACTTAGTAAAGCTTACTAAATGAATTAGTAAGCTCACTAAATGAATTGGTAAGCTCACTAAATGAATTGGTAAGCTCACTAAATGAATTGGTAAGCTCACTAAATGAATTAGTAATTAGTAAAATTAGTAGAAATGCTTTCTACAGCAATTGATAAACGATTCTACACTATTTTAATAATAGAGAGCTACTAATTTAGATTTAGAGAGTATAGAAATTATAGAATGATTATTATATGAACAAAGAAAGTAATCTTTAAGTGTTCTTTCGGTTTCGGGATCACTACTTCCGGTTTTTGTCTTATCTGGGTATATACTGACATTCCTTATTGCGTCTGCTTCTTCACGATTGGCTCACGAAGAGGCCAATCAACTTATGTATGTCTAGAAGTTTGACTATTCGTACCAAACATATCTAGCCGCGATGTAGCTACGCAGCTCGAATCAGCGTGGGAACTCTTTCCAACCACAGTGGTGCTCAATTCTTGCTTGAAAATTCAAAATCATTCAATATTCCAAAAAAATATTTCTTTTTCGAGACATTTACTTTTTAACAGTCTCTCTAAACCTGAAATAGTCAATTTTGACTAATTAAACAGTGCCGATTCATTTACCAAATGATTTAGGAACAATTTTACTAATTTTTAGTCAATAATTACTAATTTCCAGTGAGATCACAACTAATTCGTTTTGACTGCAGAAAGCAAATTCAGTACTATGACTAAAGTGAATTAGTATTATTTCACTATTAAGGGTATTTGATACATAATGATGTCACAAATTACCGACCGATTTTTTTTTAGATTCAGCGGGTTTATTAAGAGAGAAATGCAAATATAATGCTGAAATTTGAGGAAATAGTAAGTAAAATATCAAGGAATCGATGTCTGGTGCGTTTCAATTTTTATTTTGCAAAAGAATTATTTTTGAAATTTTTTTTTGTTTGGGCGACTAAGAATTATTCATAATCGAAAAATGAATTCTCTGAACAGTACCAAAGTCGAAATAAAAACTGAAACGCGCCAGACATGGATGTCTACATTTTTTATTTTTTAACAAAATTTCAGCATTATATTTGCATTACTCTCTTAATAAACCCGCTGAATGTAAATAAAAAGTCGTTTGGTAATTCGTGACGTCATTATGTATCGCATAGCCTTAATTAGTTATTATTTACAAAAAATTAGTAATAGTTATTATTAACTCAATCATTTGGTCAACGAATAGACACTTTTTCATTAGTCAAAAGTGACTAATTCAGATTTAGAAAGTTTGTCGCAGTGAAACCTATTGTAAATTTCGATGATAAAATTCTTGCTATTTTTATAGGATAACCCTATTTTTTTTAGGTTACCCTTAATTTTTATGTTTCGGAGATCTAGTTACACTTATTTAATGATATTCACTAGTAAAGAAAAACATATTAAAGTTTCAGGCGAGTCAGGTTAAAAGAAATCACGTGTTACTCGATAAATGGTTCCTATTTTTTTCATTTTTGGTCACTTTTTTTGGAACTTGGTCTTAGTCATTTTTACTGAAGTTGGTCTCTTTTTCCACTTTTTTTCAAAATTTCAGTCACTTTTGTCGTTGAAAATAAATTATTTTTTTTAATTTCGTTCTCTAATAAGACTTTCTGCCATGTTGAAATGTAACTTTGTCAGATTTCAAAAGTTTATAGTTCGAATGGGAATACGCAATAAAATGTCTAAATTGTTTTTTATTACTTCTTAATCTTATTTGTCAGATTCCAAAAGTTTATAGTTTGAATGGGAATACAAAATAAAATGCAGAATTTTTTTATTACTTAAACTTATTTATATATTCATTAATGAAAAAACACATTATTTGATTTGTTTAAAAAAAATTTAACTATAACCGAAAAGTTGTTGGTCACTTTTTCCACTTTTTTCAATCCTGCCTGCAAATGATAATAAAATAGGTCATTCAAAGAAAAGAGATGTAAAGATTAAACGAGCAAAAAAATATTCTAAAGGTATTGAAAGCTTGCAATGTATCGTCTTTATGGGCACAAATTTCTTCTTAGTCGTTCTCCCTTTGGTGAGTTTTCTTGAACTTTTACGATCAGACCTGTGGTGCTTTTTATCACCAGCTCACTTACATTACGTGCCAAAGCGGTGGTTTTTTAAAACCTTCTCTAACCTGAACAGAACATTTAGTATCGAGTATGTGGGTATTTTACATACGAAGTATTACGCAACTTGTGTAAATGTCACCCGTTCCAAATCCAAACAAGCTAAAAATATTATAATGCAAAAAAGGTGTATTTTCAAAATACTCTGAAAAGAATTGCACATTTTTTCACATGATGCCTTAAGAGTAAAAACCACAAAAATTCTATTTCTCTGCTGTATAGTTTTTATATTTTCAACTCTTAAAGCAACTATAATACTTGGTTGCTTGTGCCCTCTTGATGGTAGTGTTGTGTGACTTGTACGCACATTGCGTATAACAAGACGCTGAGGTTATCACTGCGTTAATTAAGCAGATCGTTGATCTTCTAATTTATTATTTCCCTTACAGTTCTTACAAAGTGCTAACAACGAGCATAATTTATCTGCGTTCAAGCCACTTGGTTTATTTAATATATTCAGCGCACCCATCAAGATTCTGGTTACATTGCGTAATAAAAAGAACGGGAAGTCGTTTAAGGATAAAAACTTTTCCCTAGAAAAAAATTTTGTTTCATAAAAAATGCCTATGAATCTGTTCATTCTTAAGCATCTGGAATGATGCTTTTTCCCTCTTTTACTCTCACCTCTCATTTGCTTTCTTTTTCATTCAGAGTTTGCACTTAATTGTTTCCTAGAGCCTATATTTCCCATACCTATTTTTCCTTTCTTTACTAATCTGTCCGGATTTTTAATGTGCAGTTTGACCCCTTGACTGCCGATGGATAAGATATTGCCATTTAGAACTTTTCCCAGACTGTCGGAAAAAGACAAATCTTTTCCATGAAATATTTTAGTATATTTGAGCCTACAGGTGTTTTAATTAACAATTAAGAGTATTTATATATATTTCAGGATATTGCTAATCACGATTCCAGAGTCGGTTTAACAATTTTTTGTGTCTGAAAATTAATATGGCTGCTCAAAAACCGCGTTTTTCCTGATTTTTTGAAAAACTTTGCCATGAAGTACTTTACTGTAGCCCTTTTTCCGAACTGCAATCATTTTAAACTTCAGATGATGGATGAAAAAGTATATTGAGGTACATAGACATCTTTAAAAAATTAGTATGTAGTTACAATACTTGAAAATTACCCTTGAATTCAGAGGGACTACCCCTAATGGAGAAAAGTCGTTTAATCATTGTTTTAAATACTAACGCTCAGTTTTCATTCAAGAAAATATTCATTGGAATGCAAAGAGGAGTTTTCTAAGACTGTCATTACATCCAACTCCTTGTAATCCACACTTATGAGAAAAAAACTACCCTTGTTACTTCAATATACACTATTCCCAGATGCCAATAATTTAACACCCAACGTAATGGTCGAAAAAATGTCTTGAGACATACAGATATTATATAAAATATACATGTAATACATATACATAATAAAATACATATACAACTCTCGAAAGTCACCCTTGAATTCAGAAAAACTACCCCTAGTGGCAAAAATACTAATACTTAGTTTTCATTTAAGAAAATATTCATTGTACTGCAAAGAGGAGTTTTCTAAGACTGTCAATGCATCCTACCCCCGTCCTAGCCATCCTACCCCCCTACCCTACCCTAATGAGATAAAAACTACCCTTTTTACTTCAATATACACTATTCCTAAATGCCAATAATTTCACGCCCCACGTGATGGACGAAAAAATGTTTTGAGACATAAAGATATTATATAAAAGTTTCATTTATTCACAAATTTTCACCCTTCAAAATCACTCTTGAATTCACAAAAACTACCTCTAGTGGAGAAAATCTGTTTACCCATTGTTTTGTGTATTAACACTCAGTTTTCATTCAAGAAAATATTCATTGGAATGCAAAGAGGAGTTTTTTAAGATTGCCAATACATCCTACCCTTTGCAATCTACCCTGACGAGAAAAAAGCCACCGATTTTACTTCAATATACACTTCTTCTAAATGCCAGTAATAACAGAAACCACGTGATGAATAAAAAAATGTGTTGGGACTGTCGCTGAATCCGAATTTGTAATGAAAAGTATCAAATTCAAGGCATTTTGAAGTTTTAACATTAAACAGACGTTCAAAGTAGCATTTCTTCCGCACATATAAAAAAACAATATTTTCCTTTTGTTATAAATAATTCAGTGAACAAATTTAGTTTCTTGGGAATTGGCTACTTTCTGTTGCTTCAATTGTTTTTCAAAAAATCAACTAAAATTACCTTGCTTTTGGCTCAGTACTGTCGCGAATTTCTATTGGACAACCGTTGTTTGTTATTGAAACAGTTTTAGCTAAGAAATGCGTAACTTCGTGAATAACACAACAATGGTTGTCCCATGGAGGTTTGTGACAGTGAGCCAAAAGCAAGGTAATTTCAATTGATTTTGTGGAAAAACTATATCTTTACCGTGAAAACTGACGATGTTATGCATTTGTTAATTAAGTTTGTTTAAACAATTAAAAATTGTTGTCTAATATCAAACTAACATTCTAGAGAACCATTGATAAGATATCTGCAGTCGCACCTGCAAAGGAACGCATTTTATTTATTAGATAATGGTCCAAATGTGCATTTGTTTATAAAAATGGTTTAAATAATGACTATATATTGTTTATTTTCATTCAGTTTCTAATTAGACTTACACTTAATTTCCTCCAAAAAATGTTTGAAGCAACAGAAAGTACCCAATTCCCAAAAACCACATTTGTTCACTAAATTGTTTATAAAAAACGGAAAATGTTGATTGCGATACATTTTCTTGATTAATTCTCCACCCACATTTAGAAAATCCCCATCTGGAGTTTGAACTGCAGTTTTGAATTTTCGGCAGTCTGGGCATGTTTCTTGAAATTGGATCGGCAGTCAAGGGGTTAATATGTTGCATGTAACAGTATGAATTTTAAATTTTAATGTTACAGTTTGAAGAACATCTGGAAATGTGTTGGAATAGTCTTGAACTTAGAAGGCACAGTTTACATTATCAATTTCAAAGCTTCTGCTCCAACTTCTTATCAATTCCAAAGTCTAAGCGGAAGTGAAGTAACTTCTTGCAGAGACATTCTTTTTTTGGCCATGTTCTAAGTGGGTCACACATTTGATGTAATCGGGCATTCAGTTGGTGTCTCGTTTCCGGTCGTGTCGTGACGTCACTTCCCCCTCCGGGGAAGTCGCTGCCTCCTCAGCTTCTCTTTTGACGACTTCCCTGGCTATCGTTATAGAGCACTGATGCTTTATACATATACATAAACGAAATACATGCAAACACACATTGCAAAAGTTCGTCGGTCCGTGCACCCAAGCACACACACGATTACTCTCACGCATGTTGGCTATTTCACTGACGCACTTGTGTGACCCTATCATATAAACTTATAGAGCTTGAGGAACAGAGGGACGACCGGATGAGCTCTAGACGGTTTAAAGGCTTGCGCCCAGCCTTTACTCAGTACCTCGACCGTCTATTTTCACTTACGAGGTAACCCTCTAATGCTCTAATTGTCTAATCGATTTCCACGGAAATTTACTCTTTTAGGGAATTGGAATACCACATAAATATAAGTTATTCAAAAAAACGATTTTTTAATGGGGTTATCTTTAAAAGAATCAGGATTAATCATAATGTTAGAAATGTTCGTAAAGGCCATAGCTGGGTAAGCATAGTTGGCCTGCCTTAGCAGATATTTGGTTAATATTCTACCATTAAAAGACTAATTTACTAATTACTAATTTGGTTGATTTTCTACCATTAAAAGACTAATTTACCCCAAGTGCCAACTATAAACAAAATTTTTTTACAAAATTTATAAAAAAATTTGAAAAATCAAAAAATTAAATTTTCTCGAAAATGGCTGAATCAATTTCGATGGTTCAAATATATATTGTATAAGATATCACAGCGGTTCTAAAAAAAATGGAGAGTCAATTCTGGCAATTAGAAAGAATTTTAAAAAAATATTTGAAATTTTGAAAACAATTTTTTCGATGAAAGCTTTTTGGTACCGCCACAATTTTTTTCCTATAGTACATTCACGCCCCCAGTAACAACATACATTTTTGCGAGCATGCTACCAATAGTTCGTCACAGTTAAAAAAAAAAATTTTGTTCGCCTCTACAAAGTATGCCATTCCGTTGTAACGAGGGGTCTTCTTAATTTTAACTCATGACTCTCTCAAATGAGCATCATTCGAAATCATAGACACGCTTTTGCATAGATTTTACTTTACATCTTGTATTTTCGATCTCTTTTGTGTGCTAACATACGCTACACAGTGTGGCCAAAAGCACTTTTTGTAGACAAAAGTCCACAATTTTCAAAGCCAATTGTCAATGGATTTTGATGGTTTTTTTTTAATGGCCGTAAAGCTTCCAGATATAACAAGTCGGTGCAAAAAATTCACTTTAGTTAAATAAAAATTTTTTAGAAATTTTTTTTCCAGATGTACCGTTTTTTTAAGATCTTCAAATTGACTAAAAAAAAAGCTTGTAATAAAAACATAAGCATAAAAAAAGCAGTGTAATAACTATCTAGCAACAATTTCCAGTAGGTTAGATTAAGACAAAATTTTTTTTATAATATGGTAAACAAATTAATGAACAAAAGCCATTTTCTCGTGATTCGCAATGATTAGTTGTTTGAAATTCACAGTTTTTATATAAAATATGAGAGAAATTAATGCCTAATTGCGATTAGTTAAGAATAGCTGCTGTTTAACTGTTATTTAAACAATGTTTACTGTTAAACTGTTTACTGTTATTTAAACAATTTCTATAAACAAATATATAATTTTCGTATGTCACAATGAATAGGTTTAATTTTTTTTGCAGAATCAACCAAAAATGTCTTGTCAAAAACTCCTTGCTGCCATTTTTTTCAAATTAACAACAACTGTTAATTATTTAAACAATATTTATAAACATATTCACATTTTAACATTATTCCACGAATAGGCCCAATTTTTTTGCGGAACCAACTAAAAATATATTGCTAGTGACTCCTAGCTGAAATTTTGTTTAAATTAATAAAAAATATTAATTATGTAAATAATATTTATAAACAAATTCACGGTTTGACCTATTTTCCATAATAAATATATTTTTGCGGAATTTACTGAAAAACCAAGGTCATTATACATGTGTAAACGAAAAGTGTGATGGATTCTTGGTTATTGGGTTATCAAATTATTTATTTATTGGGTATCGTATCTCTTTTTCTTAACTAGAAAAATATGACAAGAAGGAATAATTGGCAAAATATTTCCTGTTGATTCCGTAAAAAATTAATATTTATTATGGAAAAATGGTCAAATTGTGAATTTGTTTATAAATATTATTTAAAAAATCAACCGTTTTTGGTAATTGGACAATTATGACAAGAAGGAGTCATTGGTCATTTCTAGTCATTTCTAGTTGGAGTCATTTCTAGTTTATTCCACGAAAAAAATAAGCCTATTCATGAAAAAGTGGCCAAAATGTACATTTGCGTATATTTGTTTATAAAAATGGTTTAAATAATTAACTGTTCTTGTTTATTGGCAGAGTATCATAGCAAAGAGTCATTGGCAATACATTTTTAGTTGATTTCGATAAGAAAATAAAGCCTACCCTTGGCAAAATGGTCAAAATGTCCATTAATTTATAAAAATTGTTTAAATAATTAATATTTGTTATCAGTTTAAACAAAACTGCAGCTAGGAATCACTGACAATACATTTTTAGTTGGTACCGCAAAAAAATTGGGCCTATTCGTGGAATAATGTTGAAAATGTGAATTGTTTTATAAATATTGTGTAAATAATTAACATTTGTTGTTAATTTGAAAAAATGGCATCAAGGAGTCTTTAACAAGACATTTTTAGTTGATTCTGTAAAAAACTTGAGCTTATTCATTGTGACATACGAAAATTGTTTATTTGTTTATAAAAATTATTTAAATAACAGTTAAACAGCAGCTATTCTCAACTAATGGCAATTAGGTAATTTCTCTCATATTTTATATAAAAACTATGAATTTCAAACAACTAATCATTGCGAATGACGAGAAAATGGTTTTTGTTCATTAATTTGTTTAAAATATTATAAACAATTTTTTGTCGTAATCTAACCTCCTGGAAATTTTTGCTAGATAGTTATTGTACTGACTTAAGCTTTTTTTTAAGTCAATTTAAAGATCTTAAAAAAAAGGTACATCTGAAAAGTTAGGAAAAAAATATTGTTTATTTTGTTGTTAAATAAAAAATTTTTGTTTGTCTAATGTAAATTTTCTACACCGACTCGTTATACCTGAAAGCCTTAGGGATCATCGTCCATAAACTACGTAGCCTTTCGTATCTCCCTCTATGCCAAGCAACTGAGGAAGACACAGGTATACCACACTATAGCCAAAAGGCTACGTAGTTTATGGACGATCCTCTACGGTCATTAAAAAAAAAAAAAATTTCTAGGTTTGCAGTTACAAGTATCATAAAATTACATTCTGTTTCAATTTAAAAAACTTTTTTCTGAGTGCACATGGATAATACCTGCAACACTTTTTTTCCTTTGCTTTTTATTTCTAATTGATTCGTTTTATCAATTTCACATAATATTTTGTTGATTGAACTGAATGTTTGAGTGGAATTCACCAAATTATTTATATTTCGATCAACCAAAACTTTCGGTGAACTAAATATTAGTTTTTATTCAAAAAGGGAACAACCAAGAAAGGAGGAAAATTTGAATCAACGCTTTTGATTTTTTTACCGGAAAACAAAACATAGATTTGCTTGAATCCAGTAAATTTTGTTTAAATCTAAAAAAACTTTTTTCTATTAAAAAAAGGATTTGGTGATTGCCTTTTTGCTTCGTCTATTTTTAGATTCAGTTACAATCATTTAGTAAGTTTTATTCGTGAAATTTAACTTTTAAAATGTATATTTTGGATTATGGAATTGATTGGCTTCAACTAGTTATATGTAAATTCGTTGCAGCAACGTACACTTGAATGAATAAAAGATATATGTTACGTTGGAGGGATGAAGCTTTCGAAGTTTATTTTCTATGTAGCTTTCGTGAGTAAATATCTATGAGAATAATGTGTGCAATGTTTCGTAATCCGTCGATTTTTCCTCGAATATGTATATCGCACGGGCGCCTCACTCGATTGAATGGAGGCGTCAGAATTCTTATCAGTGTAGCCCTGCCCTTACGTCATTCAAACCGGGAAAATATTGTCGCGAGTGTCGACATTCGCGAGTGGTCGCTCTCACGTTAAAGTCAGTTCATTTCCTGGCGAGCGATTACGTTTTTTTTCTCTCACTTTATTTTTCTCTCATTTTCTTTTTCACAACTCACTTTTCGTCTGCTCTTTTTCGCTGAAAAATTTATTTAGATTTTTCTCAAATTATTATAAAAACAAGGTGGGAACAAAGTTGAGGAAAAAGAAATATGAAAAATGTGAGAAAGAATTGCGTATTAAAAATACAAATTGCACTATCACTGAGAGTGATTGCGTCGTTTTGACTGGGGCTCTTAAACTCATGCATCGAGTGCGTGTTCCCATTCGCAAGTGAAACGAACTATAATCAACAAGCCAGTAATTTTGCCAATCCTAGGATAGAATCCTCGAACTCTAGGATTTTTCACCTGATTTTAGTGAATAAATAAAAATAAATGAAATAAATCTAAGTAAAAGTTGTTATTTTTAGATTAACTGAATATTAGTGAAAGTTGTTATTTTTAGATTAACTGAATGTTAGTGAAAATTTTTATTTTCAGATTAACTTATTGTTAGTAAACGTTGTTATTTTTAGATTAACTGAATGTTGGTAAACGTTGTTATTTTTAGATTAACTGAATGTTAGTAAAAATTGTTATTTTAAGATTAACTGAATGTTAGTAAACGTTGTTAT
>JBAGKK010046899.1:0-10252 GCA_037177015.1 Euceroptres primus
TATATATATATATTTATATTATATATAAATATATATATTTTATATATATTTATATATATATTTTATTTATATATATATATAATTTTTTACAGAATGAAATTTTGTGGACCTGTATGGCAGTCATGGCAACAGACAATAAAGAATTGACAGTCGCTGAAGAAGCTTGCGCTGCTATTGGCAGATTTGACAAAGTGGAATATATTCGTTACATTAAGGTATATAATAATTAAATAAAATGCTTGTCACAAGATTTTTCCGATAGATTAAATTTCACTCGAGTTTAACTTCTTATACAGAAAAAACGGCTTTGTTTTATCGCAATTAGATTTTTTTAAATACAATTTTAATATTGTACTTAATTTATCAGAAACTACCCAAGAAGGCGGAAATATTGGCTGAAACGGCTCTACTTGCAGGAGATTTATTAGCTGCCGAGGGTATTTTGCTTCAAAATGGTCTAGTCAGTGAAGCGATTCGAATCAATATCGAGGTTTATAATTGGAGCAGGTAATTTCAATTGAATATTTTCCATTGAATTAACTTGTTTCTATTTAACTATTTCTTTAACTTGTTTCTTCTTCCTTGTTTCTCTATGCTTGTTTCCCTGTTTCTGTTAATATATTCTACTTATCTAATCTAAAACAGGGCCCTGGAGCTTGCAATAAAACATAAAAAACAGTTGGAGGAAGTTTTAGCTGCAAGGAAAAACTACCTTCAAATCATTGATAAAGAAGAAACGAATCAAAGCTACCTCGCCTTATTAACTAACATTTCAAAAACAAATGCCAAGGTCTTTCTCAAAATATTTTTTCAATTTAAAAGCTGTAACGTTACAAATGTTCCACTCTTGATGGTGCTTCATTTAAAAGATTATTTTTGATATTATTTTAGGAAAACAGCAGAAAAGTGAGAGATGACAAAGAGACGAGTGGGAGAGGCGAAAATACTGAGGCAGTGGAAAAATCATTTTTGCCATCAGAATAATTAATTTTAATAAACTTTAAATTTGAAACAGACTATATGCTATAGTGCAAACAATAGTTTTTAATTTATTATACATAATTAATATTTGCATTTGGAATTTTCCAGTTAACAGCAAGTATCAAAAATAAAATTAAGTTGCTAATATTAAATGCGTACTTAAAAATATTTCAATTTTCTTTACTAAAATAGCAGTCTCAGAATTATCGTTAAAAAAATAACGTTCAAACTTATCACAGCAGCAAGCAAGGCCAGCTTTTTGAAATTCCATTCCGGAGTTTTGGGAGGCGGTCTATACCGAGTTACCAAAGCACTCTGAGAAAAAGAAAAAAGATTTTAAAAGACAAAAGAATAGGTAAGTTTACTATTTGCTGTTAATTAAAAATGTTTGATGATTTAGTAATTTAATAACTTAAAAAATAAAAAATTTTTTACCCAGCCACCGCTTGTTTGGATCCAGGTGGCAAGATCTTTTTCCACAACAGTTGCGAGGACTTTCTGAATGATGGGAAGAAATTCTGGCTTCCCTTGACGAACGCAATCTACCGCAATTCCACCAGCGACTGCATAAATGGCAATAATCTTGCTCCAAGTGATTTCACCGTGGCGAATAATTTCTCGGGAAACGTGGGTCATAGTACTAGCTACTGATTGATCAGAAAAGGATCCACATCCTGTTTGTCTTCCGATTCTGACATAGAGATTCGGGTGCTCTTTTTCCAGTTCTGTTCCAATTGCGATGAGCACTGGAGAAACTTCATTAACGACTGCCACGTCTGGAAACGAAGTTGAACTTCTCATTCGTTTTAGCCCCAACTTCCGATGAAAGATTCCAGATCTCTTCAATCGATTTCGAATGTACTGAGCACAAAGGGATGAACTCTGTAAGTATAAAAATCTAAGAGCTGTATCTATTTATTTATTTTTTACGTTTGTTTACTTTAATTGACGATTTTATTTTCATTTTCGCTTGTTCTTACAATTCTAACTATGTGGAGGAAATTTTCAAAATATTCCTCATTTTCGAGAGAATCAATTTCCATTTCACACTTAACACTTTCCATGTTTAAGAACACGCGAGACTGAATGAAATACCTTGATGACTGAGTTCACTGGTTTTGTAAATATGTATTACAAGTTTGTTTATAAACGATTGATTCACAACGGATTTCTATTCGATGAATACGTGTACCGTTCCCACCTAGAATTTTTGTTTTGAACTGGTTGATACTTGGCTGAATTATATCCCTAGTGGACCTACATTCGTACACTAAACCAAATGCTTAAATATTTACCAGTTGCCAAAATACTGGATCCTAAAGTTTTCATTTTTTTAAGTTTTATTTTTTACTACCTTCAAAATAGTGTAACTTCTCTTAGACGAGTCCGAGTGAAGTTTTATTATAATGTTTTGGAAAGCTTTTCTAGCGCTATTTAAGTTAAAAAAATTAAATTTAATAAATTAATAATCGGTGGGGAGATTGTCTCAGTTTTCAGTGAATATGACGTCAAAATCTTGTTTTTATTCTCTCGAGAAAATAATCTCGTCACTATGCCAAAGATTTCTTACAAATTCTCATAAGCTTAATAATAAGTTTATTACATAATTTTAAATGAATACAGAATTAAAAATAAATGAATGCAACATATTTTTTCAATAGTAATCAAATTTGGATACATAATTATAAATATATATTTAATTTTTAAACAGTTTCAATAAGAATTAAAAGAGTTATTTGACCATCATGCGTTTTGACAACATTGAAAACATTTTTTTGTTACATTGTAATTGTTTTCACCAATTATACTTTGCTATATATTTTTTTAAAGAAAAATTGAAGATTTATTAATAACAATTGTTAAAAAAAGGAAAAAAGAAATGAGACAAAATTTTAGTTTACATTTAAATTTAACAAATTATGTATAATTTTACAACTGCTATATTTAACAAAGAGTACATACAAGAAATTATATAATTTTCACAGATTTAATAAAATTACCCACCGAGGGCCACCATTGTGTGCCGAAACGTTTGAAGCAATTTAATTGGTTTCAATTCATCTGACCCTAAAGCCAACTACGTACATCAACATTTTCTACGAAATTTAATAAATTAAATTGAATTAAATTCATTTAAAATTAGGTTTAAAAAATTTTTTGACAAATTTTTGTTTTGGAAATCACAATAAAAATTGATTTTTTGAAAAAAATGCAATTTAAACATTTTTTTTATAGTTCCAAAAAAAGCTTTTCTTTATTCTGTTTGAAACTGATTTTTTGAAAAAAAAAAAAAAATGAAGAATGGAGGGTTAAGATTTGAGAGTCTAATTTTGATGGTCGGTCTGACCGTCCGGATGGTCAGTCCGACCCTCCAGATGGTCGGCGGAGGTCGGTCCGATCATCCAGATATTCCAAATGATCAGTTTAACCATCGGGAAGGCTGTCCTATAGTTGACCTCCAATACAGTCAGCACGACCCTCTAGATGTTCAACCTGCCCCTCTAGATGGCCAGCTTGACTTTCCATTTTTGTCTGTATAGGTGGGAACAGTACACGTGTATTTTTCCCCATATTAATAACCGGAAACAATCTTTATTGCTCGGAAAAAGAGAAGAATTTTTCAATTTACAATAACAATATTTAATTTTTTCTGATGTGCAATAACTTTTGTATTGTAGACTTGTTTTTTAATTGGAGTTTGAAAGTAGAACTCGTAGATAGAATATATGTATAAAATTTAATATATTTTTCTGGGAACTGATTTTGAAAAAGCATCGTTTGAAAAAATAAACTTTCATATACATAATTTTAGATTTGAAAAATAAGACAATAAGTTGAAATAATTCTGCTAATATTAATAAAGTTAAATATACTAAACATACTTGTGACACTGTCAATTCTACAGAGGCAGAGACAGGTTTCCAGCCAATGGTTTGGGAAATTTTTCTGGAGACGGCGTCACTCACATTGCTGAACCTTCGACGTGCAGATCCTACAACATCTGAATGTGCCGACCCTCCGAAACCGATTAGTTTTGCATGACGAGTAACTGCAAGACTATTTCGTCTGTGTGTTCGAACAGCATTGGCATTGCTATTTAACGTGTGAAAGGAATCCTCAAAGTTTTTCAAATTACTTATCCCCGACATTTCAGTTTCAAGGTATCTTCATATCCTTTCATAAATTTCTCTAGATTTTTAAACAAACACATTATCACGCCTCTTCAGAACCAAGTTTCATTTAAATGAGCAGGCTAAAGTTTGTACACCAGAAATTATGTTTTGGGGATGCCTCCTGAGTATTTTTACTGAACATGAAAAAAATTGTTAGGCCCTCTTTTAAAATAACTCGACGTTTGTTGTTTTTTGATCAATTTATGTGATTTTTTCGGTTGGACGACTAAGAACCATTCATAATCGAAAAATGAATTTTATGAACAGTAACAAAGTCTGGGGCTTAATGTCTCTGTTTAAAATATTTCATTTGACCAGGAATTTACACATCTCAAAGAGTCATTCTATGCAATGATAACAAATAATCAATGAAAAAGAGGACTCAAGCACGAGAGGAACAAGTGATAAGTAACGTTTTCTCTGCTAAAAACCTGTAATTTTGCGTTCAAAAAAAGTTCCTGTGTGATTAATATTTATTGACTTTCCGATCCCTTTTAGATTTTGTCAAATGTGTGGAAGGCATCAGTTTTTTTAATATTCTACGATTCTGGTGCATTTTACGTAAAAATTCTAAGGAGTAAAAAGAAAGTTCAAAAATTTTCGAAAAATTAAAAAAAAAAGAAGAATGTTCTAGCACAAATAGCTCAGAAGTTATGATCTCTTAAAGTGATTTTTCAGTGAAAAAAAACTTTAAATCTTTTCCTTTTCGCATAATATCTTGTCCCCTCTACATTAGGGTGTCCTAAAAAGCTCAATGTTTTTTTATTTGCTGACGCACCCCCTAAACTTGTTCTATTTGGTGAAAAAATAAATGCATATTTTTCTTTTCTTTTAAAAGTAATTTTAAACCGTGGTCCTGGGGCCTTAAACTGTCCCAAAATGATTAAAATGGTTAATTAATGTTAATTTCCGTAAATATAATAATTTTGCCAGGGAATACAACTGATGGTACCATACGTACAGAAAAAAAATATGACCCAATTAAACCAAAAATACTACCCCTAAGCGTTAAAAACTACCCTTTTTAGAGATTAAAATATTATATTTATTTTACCAATATCATTTTTCTCCAATTACTAATAATATATAACTACGAAGTTCGTGGTTATATATTATTAGTAATTAGAGAAAAATGATATTGGTAAAATAAATGTAATATTTTAACCTTTATAAAGGATAGTTTTTGACGCTTAGAGATAATATTTTTGGTTCAATCGGGTCAAATTTTTTTTTCCTGAACGTATGGTACCATCAGTTGTATTCCCTGGAAAACAATTATTATATTTACGGAAATTAACATTAATTAATTATTTTAATTATTTTGGGATATTTTAAGGCCCTAGGACCACGGTTTAAAATTATTTTAAAAAGAAAAGAAAAATTTGCATTTTTTTCACCAAATAGAACAAGTTTAGGGGGTGCGTCATTAAAAAAAACATTGAGTTTTTTTAGGGCACCCTACTCTACATCCTACATGAAAGTTGTATCAAGATGAATTAAAGTAGATTAAATTATCTTTAAAACAGAAAAAAAATAATTCTAGCTCTTATAGAACAGAAGTTATAGTCTCTTATAGCAGGCTGCTTTTTGTGGAACTTTATTATAGATCGCAGTTTTGATTAAAAACTTATTTTGTATATATTGTATCAGCTATTTTTACTATTTTTTTAGCAAATTTTCAGAAGTAAAGGTTTAAAACCATCATTTAGAGAAAATTTATAATTTATAAATTATTTATAAATTTATAAAATTTATAAATTCTTTATTGTTATTATATAGTAACAATAAATAATTAAAATTTTTTGGTATTTTGCATGGGCTTTACGGTCGAATAATTAAACAAGACGAATAAATAATTTATTTAGAGAAAACTTTCTCTTCTCTAAATGATGGTTTTAAACCTTTACTTCTGAAGATTTACGTTCCCAAGTACAAGAGTTAAAGAAAATAGTGAAAAGTGCTGATGCAATATATACAAAATAAGTTTTTAATAAAAAATTCAATCTATAATAAAGTTTCACAAAAAGCAGTCTGCTATAAGAGACTGTAGCTTCTGTTTTATAAGAGCTAGAATTATTTTTTTGAGTTTTAAAGATAATTTAATCTACTTTGATTCGTCTTGATACAACTTCCATGTAGGATGTAGAGGAGACAAGATATTATGCGAAAAGAAAAAGATTTAACATTTTTTTCTCTAAAAAATTACTTTAAGAGTTCATAACTTCTGAGCTATTTGTGCTAGAACATTCTTCTTTTTTTTTTAATTTTTCGAAAATTTTTGAACTTTCTTTTGACTTCTTAGAATTTTTACATAAAATGCACCAGTATCGTAGAATATAAAAAAAGTGATGTTTTCCACACATTTTTCAAAATCTAAAAGGGATTGGAAAGTCAATCAATATTAATCACATAGGAACTTTTTTTGGACGCAAAAATAAAGGTTTTTAGCAGAAAAAACGTTACTTATTACTTGTTCCTTTCGTAAAAAATCATATAAATTGATCAAAAAACAACAAATATCGAGTTATTTTTAAATGGGGCCTGACGATTTTTTTCATATTCGGTAAAAATACTCAGGAAGCATCCCCAAAACATAATTTCTGTTGTACCAACTTTAGCCTGCTCATTTAAATGAAACTTGGTTCCGAGGAGGCGTGTTATATTATTTGTAATTGAAAGTGAAAAGAATAATATTTAACTGCTTTAGAAATTAATTAGGTAAAATATTTACCTTTAAAAGTTAATTAGGTAAATTAAATATTTTTTGTTATTTTCTCTTATTTTTTCATCATGTGACAGCAATACAATCTTAAATTCAGAATAAAAAATAGTTTGTAATTTTTAAAAAATTTGATGAAACTAAATTAAATCGAATGACAAATGTATAAAACTGTAACATTGTAAAAACTGTAATTTCACTCGCATTGACGAAATAATTAGATAATTATTATTTAATGTCGTAAACTTGTCTCAGTAGTAAAATTCGGCCCCAATTTCAAGTGGGTTCGCGTGTTTTTCGCGCGCACAACCTGTTCATTTTGAATGATCTGATTATACACAGCGTCCGTTTCACAAGAACGAGACTGAATTCACAAAAAAGAAAAGATTGTGAGTGCCACATACTACTTTACACTTGCAGACGTCATTATAATAGGTACCGGTAATACTGGCGACAAACTGCGAGTAATTCACCGTGAGAAAACAGAATAATGACATTGAACACGCAAAAAAAGGGGTCGACCGATTAAAGTCCTTAATTGAGAATTCGTAGGACGTATATTATAACTTGCGCCACACCCGAGATACTACTATCCATACAAATTCATTCATTTATCAGTTACTACAATTCCGACTTCTACACATATTTTAAAATCTCTATTTACACTGGTTTTTGTAACTTTTTATGTCTTTGATATTTTATTTTCATCATATAAAAATAAAATTCAAATTGAACAAAATGTAAAGAAAAAATATTTCAAATACATTTTTGAAAGTTTCAATATCTAAATTTCCTTTTAATTCTAAAATCCAGTGACACGTCAGCACCATAGCAAATTGTATAAATAATATTAATGTAGTACTTTGTCAATTGTTAAATTTGTAAATTCAGCTCACATGTCAATTAAAGTTACTTTTGACGCAAAATTTATTTGATGGGTAAAAATTATAGGTACTGACTCATACTCAGAAAAAATCACTATCTTTTCAAACAACAATTTTTATTTAAAAATTTTGGTGATTCCTGGTAATAGACGCACTGGAAATGTAAATTTATTGAATTAAAAGATTTTTGTTGCGTTTTGGAATTGTTTAGAGACTGTAAAGCGAACCTTAATTTTTAAATAGTGTAGTTGTTTTGGAATTAATATTTTTTTATGAGTGAACACTGGCTTCTCAGTTATCAACAACTCGTACGTTCCGCACTCGCATCGCTCTTTTTATCGACTAACGAGGTCCGTTTCCTCGCATTAATACTGACGTGCCTTGTTCTCGGCATCCTTAACTCCGTACGTGCCATTATTGACCAACAAATAAGTAACATATGGTTGATCATTCATGTGGCAGTGCGATTATGATAATATAGAGACGATCAAGTCATAAAAAACTAAATTCGATTCAATCCAAGACATTGATGGTATTATACATTCATCCACTATCACAATTATGTCCATATTGACTGCTTTCTATTGTACAGCTGAAAAACTTATTATTAATTGCACATAATTGTTAATAATGAATAAAAAATTGTTCAAATTAAATAATTTTTAAAAATTTAAATTTTGAAAATTAAAGATTGGTAAATAAAAAATGTTCTCATACAAAAGGTTTTTTTTTCTAATATTTTAGACTTGCAATTTCTTAATTTTAACAGAAAATTGTAAGCAGCTTGGACATTCTCAAAGCATAATTATCCACAAGTGCTCATTATAATAAGAAATCGGTTGTGACACAGAAGACGTAAAGTGTACTTCGCTTAAAATAGTTTTACACACACCAGTATTGTGCAAACAAAATAAAAAAAAGTAGTAAAAGAGTTTTAGCCTTGACTAACCGTAATTATTAACCATTTGCGCGACAAAAACTTATCAACAATGAGGAAGAAAACTGTTTTTTAAATACATAATCTTTTTATTAAATTACATCTTCCAGTTAATTTTAAGAAATAATTATAATTCGTAAAGCAATAGAAGTAACATAAAATTACAGGTGAGTTCTTAAATTTCAACTCGATGGATTTGCAATTTTTAAATAAAAAAATTAATTAAACGAAAAATAATTCAGGTTTAAGCTCTTTTTCAGATTCCAAGGAAAAAAAAAAACACTAAAAATCAGTAGGTGTAACTAGTTAGACAGTGTAACTTATTACAAAACTGGAATGACCGTGAAGCGAGTTTTATTTATGATAATAAATTATGTTTCCAAATCAAGAACTCTTGTCTTAAGTTTTTTTTCCAACATTTTGAATGTAATCGTTTATAATATTTGGATGGTAATTTTGGCTTTATCTGACCCTAAAGCCAAAATTACGATTTGAGTTTATAAACGATTATTTTTATCGAGAGTTAATATATAATCTCCCACTGATTATTTTGAATATAATCTTAAAAACAAAACTGATGTTCTAAACATTTTAAATGAAATGTAGATATAATAAAATTAACAGTATATTGCAGTAATCCACGGTAATCCAGAAAAAAATAGATCAAGAAAATAAGGTAACGAATAAAGCGAGGGAGAAACAACTTTGGTAATCCACTGGAACACTTTGTGATCCGAACTGGTAATCCGAGGTAATCCGCGGTAATCCAGAAAAAAATATGTGAAGAAAATGAGGTAACGAATAAAGCGAGGGGAAAACAACTCTGGTAATCCGCTGGACCACTTGATGATCCGAACTGGTAATCCGGGATAATCCGGTAATCCGCAGTAATCCGCGGTAATCCAGAAAAAATAGATCAAGGAAATAAGGTAAGGAATAAAGCGAGGGGTAAACAACTCTGGTAATCCGCTGGACCACTTGATGATCCGAACTAGTAATCCGGGGTAATCCGAGTAATCCGGCGTATTCCGAAGTAATCCGGCGTATTCCGAAGTAATCCAAGTAAATCGGAGTAATCTGTAGTAATCCGCGGTAAGAAGTAATCCAGGGTAATCCGAGTAATCCAAGGTACTCCAGATTCATCCGGGGTAATCCGAGGTAATCCACATCCGCTGGACTGCGATTTTAGGAGTTGTTTCCCCCTCGAAATAAAAAGAAGACAACAATATTGAGCTTATGAATTAGAGTCAAAATAAAAGTCAATTGCTTCTCTTTGTAAGAGGATTAACAAAAAAATGTTGTATCTGATGAATCGAGATAATACGAGAGGGACCAAGAAGTTCATTGAACGCGGAAATGCGGGCACTAGAATGATTCTAGAGCTCTGATTGATTTGACTTTTGGGATTTTCTCAATAAAAATTTCAGATACTCAAAAATTTATTAATTAAAACATGTCCCTAGTGTCTAATCTTCATATTTTACACTCGTCGCTGAATCGAGGACCGGGCTCGGGAGTAGACGGTCCTCGATGCAATGCTTTCGAGCGAGCAATCTTA
>JBAGKK010046910.1:0-10252 GCA_037177015.1 Euceroptres primus
ACTAATATTATTTATAGTTTTTGGCGTGCTGAAACTAATTCTGCAGTCAGAATTGCCGTACCGAATCGTATTTTTATTCTAAACCACAAAGAAATCCCTTAAAACAATTTTTTTCTGAGTAAATGATCTAAAACAAAAAATGGAAAGGATTCTAGACCAGTGTAGTATTTCCTTCTTTTCGTAAATTTGAATCCGCCATCTTGAATTTAAAAATTTCATTTTCCTGACTTAAGAATCGTACTCAGAGACTCTAAAAACCCCCAATTACAAATTTTCAGACTCATATGCCTTTTTTTGTAAATTTGGATCCGCCATTTTGAATTCGCCATCTTGAATTTGAAAAATGAAATTGTCGAACTTGAGATTCGTACTAGTCGACCCCAAAAACCCCCGAGTACAAATTTTCAGACTTATATGCCTTTTTTTTGTAATTTTGGATCCGCCATTTTGAATCCGCTATCTTGAATTTCAACAATTTAATTATCGGACTTAATATTCGTACTCTTTTTGACCCCAAAAACCCCCGAGTACAAATTTTCAGACTCATATGCCTTTTTTTGTAAATTTGGATCCGCTATTTTGAATCCGCCATCTTGAATTTAAGAAATTGAATTTTTGGACTTAAGATTCGTACTTGTGACCCCAAAAACCTTCGAGTACAAATTTTAAGACTCATATGCCTCTTTTTTATGGCCCTGTGTAAACGAAAATGATAATTTTTCCATTTTTTCAATCAAATCTCGAGCTTTTGATTGGAAGGCGTGATTTCCTAGCTTTCGATTTCCTGTAGTTAGCGTTCCGCTACTTTACTCTTGCTCTACGAACGATTAGCGACGGATCTCAAACACGGAATTCTTATTCCCGAGAAACGCAAGATTTTACTAAACAGTTCCCTGCAAAAAATTCCAGACAAATTTCGGATTCCGAAATTTCTCCAAAATTGTCGGTTTTGATGTCCGGTTTTTGTCAGCCAAATTTTATCCGATTGAGAACGAAATTTGTCTGATTGTATACGAAATGTGTCCGGTAATGTACGAAATTTGTCCTGACCGACGGATACATTTAATCTGCCGGATCTTGTCCGCCCGTGACCGGAATTTATCCGTATCTGTCTAGATCCTGCTCGGTTTTTGTAATCCGAATTCTGTCTGGAAAATACAAACTTTTATGCTGACTCCGAATCCACAATCAGAAAAAAATTAATTTTAAGATCAAAAAGACATTAAAATTCAAAAAAATGTAATTTAAATTAATTTCGACACATATTTATTAACTTCAAGCAACCACCCAAAGGAAATTATTTTTCAAGCTGTAATTATGTTATTATTGTAAACAAATTTACATATATATTAAATTAATGATGAACGTATTAAGCAATATAATTCTTTTATCAATCTGAAACAGAGAAATGTCATGAAAAATCCACCTCCTACCAGGATCGAACTGCAGCCACCAAGCCGAGAGTCATACGTCCTATCCACTGAGCTATCTGATGCTCAGATCAAAATATTGATAACAGCTATTTAACTAAGTTTTGACTTTGAATTGCATACAAATTCTGGATTCAAGCGGAAAAAATTTAATTTATTCTTAATATTAGCGGAAAAGTTTTCTTGCAGACAAATTTCAGATTCAGTCTAATTTATTCTGGAGTCGGAATTTTTGTCTGGACGAATTCCGAACTCATCAGCACGATATTCCATTTGCACTTTAATTTTACCGGGAGACAAGATTCCTTGCGGACAAATTTCGGATTGATTCTGAGTGATTCTGGAGTCGACGTTTTTGTCCGGATAAATTCCGGATTCAACTGGGCTAAATTCCATTTGCATTTTGATTCCAGCGGAGAACAACTTTTCTTTGCGAACGGATATCGGATGGATCCGGACTTGAAATTTTTGAATGGTCAGATTTCGGATTCATCTGGACAATACTCCATTTGCACTTTGATTTCAGCGGATAAAAAGTTTTGATTGCGGAAAAATTTCGGATGGATTCGGATTATTTTTGAGCTCGAAGTTTTTGTCTGGACAAATTTCGAATTCATCCAGACTAAATTCGACTTAAAATAGTATAAATTTCAGTCTTGTTCGGATAGAATTAGTTAAAAATTTGACTGAAATTTATTCGGAATTTTTAGCAGCGTTAGTTTCGATTATAAATTCGATTTTAGGATTTTGGCAAACAAGTTGGCTGTACTTTGTTACCGCCTCTTTCTTGTGTTGAATATTTAACAATCTAAGTTCGTGATTTGCTTTGGTCACCTCGGTCATTTTATGAGAAAATTATGTAATTTAAAGATAATCTTTCGATAAAGCACGCGAGTTTGTCAATTTTTCGATAACCTTAAAACCTTCATTGTACAGAATCTGCTTTCGAGTTTTCTAAGTCTGGTTCTTAATATCTCTGTTTTAATAAACCTTTATTGCCGTACTTGAGGCACTTTTTACTAAATTGGCCTTTTGCTGTTTGCTCCTTTAAAAGGTTTCTACTGCCTGAGTCAAAGTAAATAAAAGTTCGTTATTCCACGTGATTAGCTGTCGCCTTATATTTTAGTTTCTGAATTGATTTCTATTTTGTCTGATTAACTGATTTTGTAGCCATTTATGTGTCCAGTCTGATCAAGCATTTCAATTGTATATTTTTTGTAAAAATTAATTAATTCTGCGGTATGTAAGACATAGTGCCTCAAATTTAAGCTTAAGCACTATTTGAAAATCCAATCTTGTTGCACTCTTCACCCAAATATTTTACAAACAACTGACTTGTAGCTTACGATTGTTGTAATTGGTTAAACTAGTCTTCGACCTTTGCAAAAAGCTTCTGCAGTCTTTGAGGAAGAAACACGGTACAATTGTTGTCGATGCCTATAACCACTTTAACATCAAATTTCGTGGTTGCTTTTCTAACAATAGTGACGTGCTAGTTTTTATTCACTTCCAGCTCTTTCAATTTCTCGACGGGAAGAAAGTCTTGCACGCAGCTTGCCTTGTTGATTTTAGAAAAATTCATCTTGTCTTTCACTAGAATTCTTCACGTCACAAAATTATTTGCTTATTTTATTAAAACTTTTATTAGTCTTCAGAAGGTTCACATATATTTAAATTCTTAAAATCTTTTGATATATCACGAACATTGGCGCACAATGTTTTTCAACTGTTTTAACTGTTCTATGTCTTTCAAAAATAATTCAACTCTATTCTGCTGCTCTTTATGCTGCTTACTGCTTAGCATTTGCTGGTCAACTTAAAAAATGAGGGATGTGCTAGGATTTATATAGCCTAAATTTTGTTATTGTTTAAAGATTCTTTAGAATATTAATCATAATTTCTTAGAATTATTCACGTTAAAAATTAGTTTCTTATGTCTAAGAATTATATGAGGCAGTTGTTACAGAGAGCAATGCTCGATATAGTTACAGTTTTCACATATAAGCACATTGATCAAAGAGGTTGATGAAGCATATCAAAAAGATAACACTGCCTTCTGACAATTACATGTAATGCGTCATATAAACTAGGTGTAACAAAGTGAGGGGAGGGGGTGAAACTTGTTTGAACTTGCATAAAATCATGCAATATAACTTCATTTCTCAGAATTATTTGTAATCGGACACCATTTTGAAAACAAGTCTCAGAATTCTTTGTAACTTGATACTACTATTTATATTAAGGGGACTAGGAAGGTTTCAACTGTCGAAAATGTTCTTTTCAACATCATTTACTACATTATTATAGATTGAAAAAATGAATCAACAAGTTGGTAATTGTGTAAAAAAGAAAGTTAATAATAATTATATTAAGTCGCATTTTTCTTGCACGACCATCTGTTGTGCACGATTGCCAGCGAACTAATCAAGATTTTTTAATTTTATAATAAAAAATAAGTCGAATTTTACGCCATTTTCTTTTTTTTTTGGCCACCATTTTGCCAATTTTCATTCGATTTTCAATTTCTCAGGTTCGCCATATGCGAACACTTTTCCTGAAGAAGCCTAAAAAAGAATTTTTCAAAAATCTTGATAAGTTCACTGTTAATCATGCACAACAGAAGGTCGTGCCACAAAAATACATTACATAATTATTAATAACTTCCTTTTTTTAAACAATTTTCAACTGGTCAATGCATTTTGTCAATCAATAATAATGTAGTAAATGATGTTGAAAAGAACCGTCACGTAGATTTTTTCATATCCCGGCAATCCACGTATGAAATTTTCTCTATTTTCGACCGTTTAAACTTTCCTAGTCCCCTTAAAATCCCCTCAATAAACATGAAACATAACACCGAAGACGTCCACATATTTTTCGTCGGCTTTTATCACGGCGTATGACTTATCTGCAAAGTATTATATACGACGTTAATAAGAAACCTGATACTATTATCCCCCTCTACACGCTTCTAATTATAGCACTCACATAGGCACACACGAACACTAACTCACCCTCACACGCACATGCACTCACACATTCATGTCCAGAACCGGCCCCATGCATCTACTGAGAGCATCCTTTTTGTTCTTCTGTGAGGATGTTATTGGCTTCACAGTGACCATAGACCTTGTCGGATATAACTTCTGTGAGGCATTTGTAGACCACTAGGCGTTATGCTATTTGCCAGTTTTTCAAACTCCTCAACACTCTGGTGAAGTCAGAGGTTATGACGTTGGCTACCTGCATATCTAGAATGTTGGACATGCGTTTTCTCTCGAGGTCAAGCCACGGTGCTTCCAAGTTGCTCTTGTCATTTTTTCCCTAGACATCCTCTCAGTAACTAGCCACGTAATTAGCCTCTTGGACCTTCGAACATTCGATCTTCTACTTGGGCTATACTGATTTGACGGTAGAACCGTTTTTTGTCTGCCTTTAACTTCTTATTGTAATCTTTTCTGACGATGGACTTTCGGCATCTGCGCGACTGCGCAGTTAGAACAGGTAGTCTCTGACGGAAGGTGTCGATTACTTCGTCCAACGTCAAATTGGATGCTCCATATTCGAAGTTTTGTAAACGAAGGATATCCGCCACGCGACGGGTCAACCTCTGGTCTCTATTACCCCTTCTATATTAAGTCAACCTGCCCAGTTTGCATCTTACTTTGCTGTCCACGTTTTCGATTCTTCACGTCTATAGCGTAACATACTTGCCCTTCCGTATGGTGGCGTTGATGATTTGAGGTCTTGTTCTTAACCCTAAAATCCTAACTGTAGCAACCGCTTTACAGTAGACAAGAGTCTGTACCTGCGTGATGGATAGATCTTCACGCAGGTCTAGTGGCAACACTTTGTGTTCATGCGGCCTACTAACGCCAATAGGGACTTAAAGATCTTAAGCTTTGGCAGCGAATGACTTAAAGCAGGTTCTACCTCACTAAAGTCAAGTAGAGCACGCTGGAAGTTCTCCTCGAGACGTTTGAGATTTTCAGGAATCTCACAGGCATTCGCGGTGGCATTTCCATTTCCTCAACTTCTGAAGCTTCAGCAGATTCACTATTTAAGGCAAGAGGATAGTATATTTGCATCCTTATGATTTCTATTTCAACCTCAGGCAGCAATCCGTAAACAAAGATGGAGCGCTTTTGGTCTGCTACATGTTGTTCGTTCACCCTTTCTGGCAAGGGGGGGACACGCTTTCGAAAAAAGATGAAGGTGTTCTCGTCTTATTGGTCCACCACTCTTCTCGGCTTGAAAGTAGGTGCAAGGAACATGTTCATTTATTTTCTTTGCCTATTTCATCCTGCGCCTGGGTTGTGAAATATCCTTGTGTTCCTGTTCTTCATTTACTTCAGTGGCCTCAACCTCAGATCTTATTAGGTTGTTATGCCTCTTAGAGAGGAGGTTGTTGAAATCAATGTATTCAAGTCTCTGACGGAAGTCTATCTCCATAACTGCTGTCATTTCTGGGTGCAATTTCAAGAATTTTCGACGGAAAACCATTCCTCTTTCCGTCGGGTCTGTTGTCCCTTGTGCTACGAAGTGGCAGCGCATTACTGCTTTGTCACGTTTAGATAACCAATCGATGCGCTTCCGTGGCATTCCTGTGATAATGGTAGGCTGGGGGCTCCCAACTGGAACATCCTCCGCAGACGCAGCTGATGTTCTGCGGCTTACCACTTCTTGCCAATGTTCTGTCTGGACAGTAGCCCTTTCGGGTATCCCGGTGAGATCTGCCTGTCCAACACGAAGCTCACTACCACCGATCTGTATGCTGTCACCCCCAGCGGTGGCACCCGAGATGCCTCGACGATCCTCGGGCAGCGACCAACGACTATATATATTTTTTAGTCTCTCCATTTTTCATCGGTTTGCCAGAGCTGCGTCTGCCTACTGGGTGATGGTCTCTCAGCGTTTCCCGGCTCCTACCACTTAGAGGTGCAGTTGGCCTTAAGGAGCCTTATTATTATTATTAATTCAAGTTTAAATTTACCGCAGGCTTTTAAGGGGCCTGGTCGTAAGGCCGCTAGTACAGACTAAGTCAAGCACAGCGGCCAGTCATCAGCTAGAAATTTCTAAACACAAAGGAAAACATACTACATTCCCGACAAAAACAAAAACAATTTAAAATGAAATTATAGTCAACAAATAAACTGAATCTACAGTCAAAAGTTTAAAAATCAAAAATGAAATCTCATTTTTTTCCTTTCGGGAATGATCTTCAGTTCCAGCCCAAAAAGCGGTTAGCCACTTTCTTCTTGGCAGTCTAAAAAGCACCGCACTATGCGACAGGTGTTAAGCAAAACCGCTTTTTTGGCTGCAGGTAGCACCCATTGAACTCTCGGATATTTAGGTGTCTCTGGCACCTCGCGTGGACGTACACCGCAGCGGAAATCACGACAGGATGAATGGTAACTTTTTCCGACATCCAAACCCTCGTGATTTCCTGCTTAAGTTCGCTATACTTTTGGATTTTGGTTGTATAGCCTTCTTGGATGTTCTTATCAAATAACACCGTTACGTCGATGATTTGGACGTATTGCGACCACTCAGCAAGCAACACAATGTCCGGCCTGTCAAAAACAGTCTGGTCTGTTAGGATAGTTCTGTCCCAGTAAAGGCGGTAATTCTCGTTTTCGAGAACCGCTACTGAGGCATACCTATTGAAAGGCAGCAACACCTGAATGACTCCCAGATTCAAGGCAATCTCGTGATGAATGATCCCAGCTACATCATTGTGTCTGCAAGTATACTCTCGCCGAGCTAACATTCCTCAGCCGTCAACGATGTGCTTAATGGATTCATTAGAATCACCACACAGCCGCCACCGATCGTCCACGTCAAGGCGGAGAATATGCTTTTGGTAATTTCTAGTACCGATTACCTTGTCCCGGATGGCCACGACAAACCTTTTCGTTTCCAGAAAGAGTTCGCCTTTTCGTAGCAACAGGTTGGACCCTTCGTTGTACACGTTGCATTGATCTAGGATCCTGGGGTGCTGTCCATGTAATGGTTCTTTCTCCATTCTTGAGCAATTTGCTCTGGAGAGGGAGCTAGGATGATAGCGCCATTCGGATCAGCGAGGATGAGAGGCGAATAGTTGGAATCTTCTCTACAGATGTTATCATGAAGTGGGATGTCACGCTTGCTGTTAAAATAAGCGGTCAACTGTGTGATCTGCGATGCGCACAATTGACGGACATCCAAAACGCATCTGCCCCTAGAGCAACGTGGTAGGACTATCCTCTCACTTGCTGAACTTCTGTGGTACATTCAGTGCTTTTTTATTTCAACGCGAATGGTTCTGCTTATGTTTTCTAGGTCGGTGTTTGACCATTTGATGAGTGCAAAAGAGTACGTAAGAAGCGGGATCGCGTAGGCGTTAATAGCCATGATCTTATTGACCGAGTTGAGGCAAGTTTTCGAAATAGCTTTCAAGCGCTTGACGAAGGCTGTCATCAGTGCATCCTTAACAGCTGGGTGACAGGGTCCCAAAGGCTGCAGGATACCTAGATATTTATATGGCTCTTCCTTCGTCGTGTTCTCAATAAGCACCTGATCGTCAAGCCCCAGCTCTGGGTTTACCACTTTTCTTTCTAAGTGCAGCTTCCTGCACTTGTCCAGCCCGAGTTCTATATGGATGTCATTTGAGAACTGCAATAAGATGTCAAGTAATTGTTGCAGTTTTTCCCCCGAGCCGCCGTACAATTTCAGGTCATCCATATAACGAAAGTGGGTGAGATCGTACTCACCTCTGCCTTTCGTTACCTTGTACCCATAGGACGTGTTGTTAAGTGTCCTACTAAATGGATTCAACGTTAAACAGAACCACAGTGCACTGAATAAATCTTTCTATAAAATACCGGTTCAATAATCTAGAAATCCTCGGCAGCCCACGGTCAAAATACTTAATTCTCGTGCCCTAAAGAGACATATCGTGACTCAAGAATTGAAACAGGCGTGGACAGAACTTATATGTCCTCAGGATCTCAAGCAAGTAATCGGGGGATATCGAGAGAAAATCTTGTTTATAGTCGATATATTCCATGTGCAGGTTGCGCTGATGTTTTTGCGCCTGCTTCACCGTAACACTATCGACCGTTACCTGTTCCTTGCAGCCTCGCGAGTTACAACATCAGCCTTTTTGTTCTTTTGTAAGGATGTTATTGGCCTCACAGTGAGCATACACCTTTTCAGATATATTTGCTGTCAGGCATTTGTAGACCATTGGAAGACTTGCTATTGGCCTGAAGGCCGATGGACGACGGCCGTCTGGCTTCTTTGGAAGCATGTACGTGACTTCCTCAGTTATGAAGGAGGATATCAAATTTGGGTGATCAAGTATTTTCTGATAGCATCCAGCCAATGACCCATGCACACACCATATACTAAAAGTTGTGCACTATATCTGGTCAAGGTGCTAGCCAGTTTTTCGCCCTCCTCAACACTCTGGTGACGTCCGAGGTTACGACGTTGGTTACCTTTTTTTTCAGAATGCTGGGCATGCGTTTTCTTTCGATGTTAAGCCACGGTGCATCCAAATTGCTGTTGCTGTTTTTGTATTTGCTCAGCTGTGCAGTTAGGACAGCTAGCCTCTGCCGGAAGGACTGAATTACTTCGTCCAGCGTCGAATCGGTTGCTCCATATTCGACGTTTTGTGAACGAAGGATATCCGCCCCGCGACGGGTCAGCCTCTGGGCTCTGTTGCCTCTTCTATATTGAGTCAACCTGCCCAGTTTGCATTTTACTTTGCTGACTGCTGCAACCGCTGCACAGTAGACGAGAGTCTGTACCTGCGTGATGGATAGGTCTTCACGCAGATACAGCAGCAACACCCTTGTAATTAGGTGGCCTACTAACGCCAATAAGGCCTTAAAGATCTTAAGTTTTGGCAGCGAATGCCTTAAAGCAGGTTCGACCTCACTAAAATCAAGTAGAGCACGCTCGAAGTTCTCTTCTAGACGTTTAAGATTTTTGGGGACCTCGCAGGTATTCGCGGTGGGATTTCTATTTCGTCGTTGTGATTCCAGAAGTTGGCGATTTTCTGCTTCTTGGACTTTCACAAGGATGTCATTCCCATCTCTGCCTGCAGCATTAACAATCTCCTCGTCTTCGGAAGCTTCAGGAGGTTCACCATTTAAGGCAAGTGAATGGTATACTTTGATCTTTATGGTTTCTATTTCCACCTGAGACAATATTCCACGAACCAAAATGAAACGCGTTTCTCAACTTGAAAGTAGGTGCGAAGAACATGTTCATTCATTTCTTTTTTCCATTTCATCCTGCGTCTGGGTTGCGGAATATCCGCCTGTTCTTGTTGTTCATTTGATTCAGTGGCCTCAACCTCAGATCTTATTCCCTTAATATGCCTCTTGGAGAGGAAATTGTTGGACTCAATGTATTCGAGTCTCCGATGGAAGTCTATCTCCGTTACTGCTGTCATTTCAGGGTGCAATTCCAAGAATTTTCGACGGAAAGACAATTCCTCTTTCCGTTGGGTCTGTTGGGATACGAATTAACAGCGCATTACTGCTTCGTCATGTTTGGTTAACCAATCGATGTGGTGGCGTGGCATTCCTGTGGAAGTGGCCGACTGGGGGCTCCCAGCTGAAACATCCTCCGCAGGCGCAGCTGATGTCCTGCTGTTTGCCATTTCTTGCCAATGTTCTGGCTGGACAGTAGCCCTTTTGTTCATCCCGGTGAGATCTACCTGTCCAATACGAAGCTCATCACCTCCAGCCTGTATGCTGTCACCGCCAGCGGTGGCACCCGAGGAGCCTTGACGATCCTCGGGCAGCGACCAACGACTATATATATATATA
>JBAGKK010046921.1:0-10252 GCA_037177015.1 Euceroptres primus
TATATATATAATTTAGGATGTACTCGTATTTCATCTAAAACACAAGTAAATATTTCAGATAAAATATAGAATTCTCAAATGTATTTCAAATAAAATACAAAAATACTTAAATATAGTTTCTATTTTATTTAAAAATCATTGGTTAAATTATATTTCCTCTGCAATGTATTTCACAACCTACAACTTATATTGCATGTTTTGTATTTTGTATTTCAAATACTTGAAAAGCATTTTTTTTGAAATACTGCCCAGCTCTGAAAGTAAGCTAAGAAATATTGTTTTAGTGCCAAACGAATATTTAAAAACACGGTTAATACAGTCAAATTTGTCGCAAAAAGGCCATTTGCTGGAACAAATTAGAAGCGAGCTGATTTTTGTCTTAAAATGTTTGGATGGACGTCCTTTTGAAGCCCTGAAAAGTTCGAGGCTGAATTCTTAAACAAAGTTTTGTTATTAACAAAAAACGTAAAATTGCAACATTTTTCAACACGTTTGCTTAGATTGTTACTTTCGATGAAGAGATAGGTAAAAAGTGTATATAACTTTGTTTTAGAGCATAAAATAAGCTTTAAAATGAGTCCTTAGCGAATATCCTACGACAAATAGTTTACGAGATATGAATTTGTTAATTAACATTGTGTGTTTGTCAGGAAAGACAAAGGCACATTTTTTTTAAACATTCATATTTTGTAAAAAAAAATCTGTTGAATTCAATTTTACTGAAATATCTAACAGATTGTGTATCTTCAGGAAAAAGTATGTTTAAGATGTCAACAAAATTTTTCACATTGTTTATGAAAAATCGTTATTTCCAAATTTAAAACAAAATTATATTACAATTTGGCGTAGTTCTGTGAAATTGTTTATAAAATTTGTTTAAATAATATTTTTTTGCAACGAATATATTGCACGTAGGACTTTTTGGAAAAATAATAATTAAAATCCACTTTCCTCAATGGTTATACCCAATTTTTTCAGATTTTTCTGGTAGCTGTGAGTTTGAAAAAAATTATTGCTTATAACGATTTGTTATAAACAATGTGAAAAATTTTGTTGACATCTTAAACATACTTTTTCCTTAAGATGCACAATCTGTTAGATATTTCAGCAAAATTGAACTCAACAGATTTTTTTTACAAAATATGAATGTTTAAAGAAAAGGTGCTCCCCAGCCCTCTGTCATTTTTGGATTCTGAAATAAAAAAATGTTTTTAGTACCTTGAGCTATTCAATTTGAGAATACAAAATTTGAAATCCGATCACGATTTTGTTGCAACAATGAAAATTTATCATCGCTTTGTCTTCCCTGAAAAACGCGCAATGTTAATTAACAAATTTATATCTCGCAAAATATTTCTTCTAGGATATTCGCTAAAGGTTCATTTGAAAGCTTATTTTATGCTCTGAAAATAAAGTCCTATACACTTTTTATCTATCTCTTAATCGACAGTAACAATTCAAGAAAACGTGTTGAAAAAATGTTGCAATTTTACGTTCCTTGTTAATAACAAAGCTTTGTTTAAGAATTGAAAAATGTGAAAAATGTGAAAAAGTTTGTTGACATCTTAAACATACTTTTTTCTGAAGATGCACAATCTGTTAGATATTTCAGCAAAATTGAACTCAACAGATTTTTTTTACAAAATATGAATTTTTAAAAAAGGTGCCCCCCAGCCCTCTGTCATTTTTGGATTCAGAAATGAAAAAAAATGTTTTTTAGTACCTTGAGCTATCCAATTTGAGAATCCAAAATTTGAAATCCGATCACGATTTTGTTTGTAACAATTAAAATTTATCATCGCTTTGTCTTCCCTGAAAAACGCGCAATGTTAATTAACAAATTTATATCTCGCAAAATATTTCTTCTAGGATATTCGCTAAAGGCTCATTTGAAAGCTTATTCTATGCTCTGAAAATAAAGTCCTATACACTTTTTACCTTTTTCTTTATCGAAAGTAACATTTCAAGCAAACATTTTTTTGTTGAAAAAATGTTGCAATGTCACAAAAAATGTCATAAGCTTGCTTCTTGTTAATAACAAAGCTTTGTTTAAGAATTCAGCCTCGAACTTTTCAGTTCTTCAAAAGGAAGTCCAACCAAACATTTTAAGACAAAAATCAGCTTGCTCCTAATTTGACTAGGTAACAAATGGGAAACTCCAAACTGAAGTCATGGAAAGCAAATATTCACCTCATAGATTTTTTTAACTTTTACAATTTAAATTAAATTATTGCTCATGCAATACTTTTGCATGCAATACAATTATTGCTCATTCAATACAAATTAATATTTTTTTCTTCGGAATTCCCGAAATACTATAATTATCCTGAATAAGTGATCATCGTTTAAAACATATTTCCAATTACGCAAAACATAAACATGTCAATTCTCATTAACATACAGGAATGATCGATCGACAATCTATACGCGGATCTCTTAAATCCGTCTACAATTATAAAATCAGGCTTATGCCCCCTCCTTCAACCGCCTTATCGCTCAAGCTCAAGGTCGTCTTATTGTTTCGCACAAGGTCGATAGACGGCGCCCGGTTGAGTCTATCAAAGCATATTTTCCGCGGAGACGGTAGCGACTCCTATCTCACTATCAGTCTTTTCAAAACTCTTCAACAAATTCCTCATTCCTCAAATCTCTTCATAACTCTCATAATACTTCGGCAACCAATAGAATGCGCATCTCCGCTCTATTTCTCTCGTTAATTGCCCTGGTCTGGTCTGCCCAGGCAAAGGTATTGACCCAGTGCGAGGCCGTCCAGGAACTTAAGAAAGGTTCAATTTCTGGGACCTTCATCAGCAATTTTGTCTGTCTTATGCAACACGAAAGTGGATTCGATACTCGAAAAATAACTGGGCCAAAAGCACAATCCAGCTACTCTTATGGTATCTTTCAAATCAACAGTGCCAAGTGGTGTAGTCGAGGTCGAAAAGGTGGAATTTGCAACGAAAAATGTGAAAATTTCGCCAATGACAACATCCAAGACGATATTCTGTGTGCCAAGAAAATTTTTGACCAGGAGGGATTCAAATATTGGAATGGTTGGACGAAGAAGTGCAAAAGTAAACCTCTTCCCAATGTTTCTGGATGCAAACGAAGACGCAGACGTAAAACGGGAAATTTTTTACAGAAAAGTTTTTACAGGAAAAGTTCTCCAGGAAAAGTCATGCTCTTATCTAAATGAGGAAACTGATAAATGTGGTAAATTATTTTTCAAGTTAAGATTATTAAGTAAAAATAAACTTAAATGCAAATTCTAAGAAGATTATATATCTTTTTTAATGACGATGGATCTTGTTGTCAGTGTTGATCTCAAAGAAGCATAAAATCCAGTCCTTCTGATGATATGGAATAAAAGGAAACAATCCAAAGTCTTACAAACAACTTTTGCCATACTTTTATTGTTCAACGGCCCCACAACTGTAATGCTGGATGTGAAATAATCAAGTTTATCTCTAGACTGAGGATATTCCTGACTCTGTCATAATTTCAGTTTGTGAATAAAAGTGAAAGCGTTCGTGAGATTCTGATAGAATCGGAGGGGCTGGCGTAACTGTGATGAACCATAGAGTTCTTCCTTAATATATACTGTATCCTTAGAAATGTTCATAAAATCCTGCGGAATATTATATTTAAAACCCTTAAAAATTAACTAATTAATTTTTATTGATTAGAACCTTATATACGTGTCACAATACTCTAAGGTTACCAAAAAAATTAAAAGGTTTTCCTATTTTTTACTGTTTGTACTTTTATCGATTTTTATAATCATTGTACTGTATGTTCTTTTTAATAATCGATACTTATAATTTGAATCATTAAAAAGCAATTGGAAAAATCATGTGTAATTCAATAAATTCATGCACAATTTTAATTTAAAATTAGTTAGTACTGGAATTTTCTTCTCATCTGAATAAATTTCATAAATTTTCATATTTTTAAAATTTTAAAGGCTTCCCGGCACCACTAAAACTTTTTTGAAACATTTCAAAAAGTTCTAGAGCGTTTCTGTGATTTGGAGGAAAAAATTAGGTATTTAGGATTTAAATTAGAACTTTTAAACAATTCTTGTAATGAAGGCGTCTTTGATACTGCAAATTTTTATTAATTTCTTGGACACCGAAAAAAAGTGGGTAAAATAACTAAAGAACTAGTGGAATCAACTAAAGATTTTAGTTAAATCAACTAGAAGTTATTTAAATCAACTAGAAGTTGGTTAAATCAAGTAGAAGTTAGTTAAATCAATTAGATTTTAAGTAAATCAACTACATTTTAGTTAAATCAACTAGATTTTTAGTTAATGTAACCAGAAAAACTAGTAATCCCACTAGCCAACCGTCGGACTAGTTAATTTTATTAGTTTTTTTCGGGGCAGATAAAAATTCTTAAGGTCTTGAATAAAAGTCATATGTTCTTTCTAATAAATAATCAAGACTTGTAATTAAATTAAAAAGCAATTGGATTAATTAATCCTAGCGTTAATCCTAGGATTAATTAATCCTAGCGTTAATTCTAGGATTAATTAATCCTTAGGATTAATTAAAAAGCAATTGTAAAAATCATATCTGATTCTCATTAAATTCATTCAAATTTTTATTTTAAAAGGTAGTTATTACTGAAATTTTGTTTCCATACGAACAAATTTCAAAAATTTCCATATTTTTAAAATTTTGAACGCTTCCCGGCACCACTAAAACTTTTTTGAAAAATTTGAAAAAGTTCTAGAGCGTTTTTCTAATTAAGCGAAAAAAATTAAGTATTTAGGGTTTAAATTAGGCCTTTTGGAAAATTCTGAATGAAAGTAATGAAATATAATAAAATAATAAATAATAAATATTATAATATAATAATGCAAGCGTCTTTGATATTGCATATTTTTGATAATTTCATGCACCCTGAAAAAAAAGTGGGATTACTAGTTAATTCTAGTAAAAGTAAGTAAAAAACTAGTGAAATCAACTAAAGATCATAGTTGAATCAACTAGAACTAAGTTAAAACAAATATATTTTAGTAAAATCAACTAGATTTTAGTTAAATCAACTAGATTTTTAGATCATTTGACCAGAAAAACTAGTAATCCCTCTAGCCAATCATCCAACTAGTTAATTTTACTAGTTTTTTTTCCGATGCAAATGAAAATTCTTAAGGTCTTGAATAAAGGTCATTGTACTATATGTTCTTTCTAATAAATAATCGAGACTTTTAATTTGATTAGTTTAAAAGCAATTGTAAAAATCATGTCTGATTCACTAAATTCATTCACATTTTTATTTTAAAAGTTAGTTATTACTGAAATTTTGGTTCCATCCGAACAAATTTCAAAAATTTCCATATTTTTAAAATTTCAAAGGCTTCTCTGCACTACTAAAACTTTTTTGAAAAATGTAAAAAAGTTCTAGAGAGTTTCTCTAATTAAGAGGAAAAAATTAGCTATTTAGGATTTAAATTAGGCCTTTTGAAAAATTCTGAATGAATATAATGAAATATAATAAAATAATAAATAATAGATATAATAAATAATAAATAATGAATATAATAAATAATAAATATAATAAAATATTGAATGCGTCTTTGATATTGCATATTTCTGTTAATTTCTTGACCAACGAAAAAAAAACGTGGGATTACTAGTTAATTCTAGTAAAATAATTTAAAAACTAGTGGAATCAATTAAAGATTTTAGTTAACTAGAAGTTAGTTAAATCAAGTAGATTTTAGTTGCACACCGATTAAAAAGGGGAATTACTAGTTAATTCTAGTAAAATTAACTAAAAAACTAGTGACATCAACTAAAGATTTTAGTTAAATCAACTAGAAGTTAGTTAAATCAACTGGATTTTAGTTAAATCAACTAGATTTTTACTTAATTTAACCAGAAATACTAGTAATCTCTCTAGCCAACCATTGAACTAGTTAATTTTACTAGTTTTTTTCCCCCGGTGAAGATGAAAATTTTTAAGGTCTTGAATAAAGGTCATTGTACTATATGTTCTTTCTAATAAATAATCGAGACTTGTTCTTTCATGAATTAAAAATCAATTGTAAAAATCTTGTCCGATTCATTACATTCATTGACATTTTTATTTTAAAAGTTAGTTATTACTGAAATTTTGTTTCCATCCGAACAAATTTCAAAAATTTCCATATTTTTAAAATTTCAAAGGCTTCCCGGCACCACTAAAACTTTTTTGAAAAATTTTAAAAAGTTCTAGAGAGTTTCTCTATTTAAGAGGAAAAAATTAGGTATTTAAGATTTGAATTAGGGCTTTTGGAAAATTCTGAATGAAAATAATGAAATATAATAAAATAATAAATAATAAACATAATAAATAATAAATAATAAGGGGAATTACTATTTAATTCTATTAAAATTAACTATTCAACTAAAGATTTTAGTTAAATCAACTAGAAGTTAGTTAAATCAACTAGATTTTAATTAAATCAACTAGATTTTAATTAAATCAACTAGATTTTTACTTAATTTAACCAGAAATATTAGTAATCTCTCTAGCTAACCATTGAACTAGTTAATTTTACTAGTTTTTTTCCTGTGCAGATGGAAATTCTTAAGGTCTTGAATAAAGGTCATTGTACTATATGTTCTTTCTAATAAATAATCGAGACTTGTAATTTGATTAATAAAAAGCAATTGTAAAAATCTTGTCTGATTCATTAAATTCATTCACATTTTTATTTTAAAAGTTAGTTATTACTGAAATTTTGTTTCCATCCGAACAAATTTCAAAAATTTCCATATTTTTAAAATTTCGAAGGCTTCCCGGCACCACTAAAAATTTTGTGAAAAGTTTGGAAAAGTTCTAGAGAGTTTCTCTAATTAAGAGGAAAAAATTAGGTATTTAGGATTTAAATTGGGCCTTTTGGAAAATTGTAATGAAGGCGCTTTTGATATTATTTTTTTTTTAATTCTTACAAATGGAAATTCTGAAGTCTTGAATTAATAATAAATATAAATGCACTGCATGTGTCTTCTGAATGCCGGAAGTAACCGTACTTCGTCTTCACTTACATCATGAAACCTGCCGGACCTTTAGTAAAATACTTCGACGAAAAAGTCCCCACCGGATTATCAGTGAAAGTAACCCTACTGGGTCAGTGTGCACGTAATTGAGATACTTATTCAGTATGTGTGTATATATGCACATACCTCATTACGTACCAGTAGTACCTTAAACATCCCATCCAATTTATGTGCTGCAGCGAAAGCATTTTAGCACTTTAATTTTTTTTTATAGCCGTTTGTTCCATTTATTCCGATGAGTATTTTCACGGACACGCCCAATTTGCTTAATTTGCTCATGAAATAAAACCACGTTTCGAATTTTCGAAACGTGTTAATATTGACCTCTTAAAAAATTGATGTTTCAAAATATTCATTTTTCCGATAATATTTTATAAGAACTTTTTTATAAGAATTTTTTATTTTGCAATATTTCATGAGAGACACCTGATCAAATATAAAGGTCATTTACAAACATTAGGTTTAGAAAGAAGTAGGTGCATTTTAAAATAAAGTACATTTCGAAATGTATTGAATCGACAAGAATTTCAATAAACTCCTGAGGTAGAAAAGTGGTAATAGAATATTGAATAGTGAATACAAATTTTATCTACGTATAGAACTGTTGCCACTTTTCATAGATATTGATCGTAGAGGAGTGGATGCATGCCAAAAATTACGCAAAACTCTAGTAACTTCAGCACGCGCATCACTTGGCTCGAAACAATTTGAAGTTAGATACCTTCTCTTAGAATTACAAAATCGAGCGTGATAAAATTATTCGATTTCCTTCCCGATTTCGTTTTTTTCCATTGAGCATCCAACCAGTTATGTACCGTAACACGTAAATAAGGAAATAAAAGAAAAATAACAGTAAGTGTTTCGCATTATTTTATGCGAGGCATGAATTTGGAAAGCATTCAAAATTGAAAGTTCCGAAATTCGTATTCAAAACTTATGAATTTTTAAACCATTGAGGAAAGTTACAAAACGGTAAAAAGACATAAGGTACAATGTCAATAAAAATACATGTCACTAAAAATACAATAAAAATACATGATATCAAAGTATAATAAAAATAAAAATGCAGTGTGCTGAAACTTATATAATGTATGTAAAAATCACAAAAATCAAATTAAAATTGAAATCAACGCAGAATATTTGTTTTCACGTACGGTAAACAATTATATAAGTCCGTGTTTCTACAGATTAGTGCCGCGATGAGTAAGCGAATTACATTGCAACCGAGAAGTCCAGCTCACCGAGTAAACCTGATAAATGTTACAAGTTACACTCTCCAAGTGTTGTCTTTTCAAATTTGCATGTACACGTACTTCAATGGGTTTCTGCAGTTTACTACTATTTTAAACATTCAACTATTTACCATACACTATACATACATGTACACTAAATATATTCAATATTATATACATGCACTTTATATATACAATTTGCATACAAGTGTTCACTGTGCATACAATTTTCATATTTGTGTGCTATATATATTCGTATATACTTATAAATACATTCCTAAGTACGTACACTATTTAAAATGTGCATATTTTTTATTACATGTATTTGTATTCATATATACATCTACATTTTTAAGGTTTCATGCATCACTTGAGTACCGGCATGAGTAGTGACTTATAAATGCAGAAGAACTCTTGCAGGTAAGTGTAAATGTACCTTTCACTAGCGGAAGTGAACAGCTGGGAGAGCAACGCGGGTCATCACTCGTCCGAAGTTAATACTATTAAACAAAATACGCATAGACAGTGATGGCAGCAGGTATGTATGGATGTAGCAACGATTAATAGCAGTCGATTCAACTCGCAATGGCTACTGCAATTCTTTCCTAATCTTACTATAAACATGACCAATTAACCATCATTTGTAATCTTGTAATAAGGAGAGATATAATTGCCTTTTATTGGAGATAAAATTTAAAAGTATAAAGGTGTGGGTTCTTTATTTTGAAAGAGGTCACACTTGAATCGTTCCTAATTTAAAAAGCCCTCCATAAATGAATTATTCAAATTTAATCGGTATAGTTTGCATTATTCAATCTATGACGGTTTTATTTTTAAAAATATTCAAATCGTTATCCTTTAAAATAGCTCTAAATGAATGTAAAAATGAATGGTAATAATAAATATTTAATTAAAGAAAAATAAAGAAGAATTAAAGAAATTATGAATAAAATTAAAGAAATTCTGACTAAAAATTAAATAAATTCTGACTAAAAATTAAAGAAATTCTGACTAAAAATTAAAGAAATTCTGACTAAAAATTAAAGAAATTCTGATTAAAAATTAAAGAAACTCTGATATAAACAAAAGAGTGAGTGACGCTGATGACGTAGAAAATGAACTTGGGAATTCCCTGAACAATGCAGTTAAATTAACGATTATTCAAAATAATTTCTTATGTACAGGAAGGACGTTTTTTAAAATTATTATCTAACAGCCGCAGATAATATGTCGTGACCAGCGGTTGTTATTTTTAAAATCTCTCGTGTGAAGGATAATAAAAATTCAAGCTAAAGCGACACAGGAAATGTCTGTTGCTTAACAAAGCTGATAAGAAGTCTATATGACTGATGTTCTGTTTTATCAGAATTCTCTACAAAGTTGTACGTTTGAAAGAAAAATATATTACTTAGGCAAAACTATTCAGTATATATAAATTATATTAATTAATAAAATGACATCAATCACTCAGAGAAATGTCCTTTTGTGCCAAAAAGATGTTTATTGAAACAAATGGAATTTCCTCTTAACAAAAGGAATCCTTTTGCAGCAAACATAAGCAAACATAGTTCTTTTGCGAGAAACTTCACCTAATCTTGAAGCAAATTCAAATTCACGTGGTTCAAGACAAAACTCGCAAGAGGAAGATACTTTTGTTTCAAGACAACTTTTTCTCTGAGTGATATTAAAGCTATTTTATTAAAATTATATTGATATTTTAGTAACATATATTTATTTAGGAATAAAATTTAGGATTAAAATCAAGCTGCCCGTCTGACCATGCACAGTATTTTTCTACTGCACGACTGTGGGATGCCACAGGTGCTATACACAAAGAGTGAAAGTGCCCTAACTAATAAAATAACTGGGAAAATCTTCAATGCATCCTGAACGAGAGATAACAACGATTAATTATGTTGTAAAATATGTTAACTATTAGTTACGAGAATCTCAAAATGGAAAACGATT
>JBAGKK010046932.1:0-10251 GCA_037177015.1 Euceroptres primus
AAAAAGTGGGTCGCGAGAAAAATTCCAGAGTTAAGGTGGGTCCCGGGACTAAAAAGTTTGGGAACCGCTGGTTTAGATCATTCTTTTATTCCGAAATTTTAATATGTGAATAGGCAGCCTGAATATAAATTGTTGGGATATTTATTTATTTTATTATATATTTATTTATTTCATTTTATGACCATAATTTATTTCCCTATTTCTGTTTCAATTTTTGGTTCCCTTATCATCAGAATAAACTAATTATCATTAAAATAAAAAGACTTTTTATCTGCTGAAATGTCCTGCACTAGTCGATAACATGTTAAATAGGTGGATCTTCAGGCGGCAAAACGCTGATAGCAAGAGAGTCAAGAGGCATCACCTATTGATAAGTATATTTATTACAGTTGCATATAAATATATTCAAAGAAATTATCCTTCTACGTAAATAAATATCACTTTTTGATATTTATTTCTTATTCACATTTTTAATTAGCGGAAAGAAAGCATAGCTACGTGCTGACAACTTATGTCGCGAGATGTCCGCACCTTACGGCACCAAGATTCACAACAGCTGCAAGTCTTCCTTTTTTTTCGCACCTATGCTTTCACTCTCATGCTCGTGCCCGTGTTAATTTGCACATTTCACATCTCGGATATCGGACGAGATTTCCCTTTTTTCGTTAAAAAACGCTTCTTTCCACCTCCTCTGCAGTCTCAAAGCTTCTTCTGAACTTCACTGAAATTCAGAAGTCTAATTATTTAACCTGAATCTCTTCGGCATTTGTACAATTTCCGCCATTTTTTGGCATAGAATTAACACCCTTAGAGTGGCAATCACATTTTATTAAGAATTTAATAATAAATAATGAAAATTGATCATATCACATCTAAAAATTTTTAATCTGAAAGCGGTACTTCTAAAAATAAGAAATAGTAATACAAATTGTAATTAAAATATGCTGAACTGGATTTGAGTTTAGGAGTTCTATGGAAAGAGCGCGAGGTTTTTAAAAGTATATAAAATCGATTACATTATTTACATGTCACTTCCGAGATGAACATCAAAAAAGGAAATTAATTGAAAGTCTAATTTTTTATTTAAAAAAAAAATAATAAATAAGGTATATAGCTTACATCGGCTCAAGGGCCTCAAGATTCGTTTCGAGGTTAGGAAATAAAAATCAAACCGGTCCAGCTGACCCACGCGCACGCGCAGGTACAAGCTGCCGTACATGTCGTACACAAATCAGTCGAGAAAAGTGATGAATTAACTCCTTTTTTAATATTTACAAAACTTTAATATATTCTAATTGAAAAAATCGTCCAATTATAAACGTTCATATCTCTGAGCAGATCATGCAGTGGTTTCTATAATTTTTTTCCCTTTGAAAACCGGTATTTTAAAGATGTACACCAACGAGATTTCTGTTGTCAATTTGCACTTTTCAATTTTAATATTCGATAGGTAGGAAGGAGGCGGTCAAGCCCTCCTCCTTCCTACCTTCCTTCCAATGTGTTGAAGGGAAACAAACGATTTCTGGATTCGCTACTGCAAAAAACACTATTAACTCAAGTACAACAACGTGAATTTCAGAACACTACTAACAATGTGGGGTTTGGGTAGGATTCCACCCCTACGTTGTTTTTCTTGGGTTAACAATATCAAGTTTAATTTTATAGAATATTGTTTTTCACAATACGCTTAACATTTATGTGATTATCATTAAACTGCAGCTATAATGTGTTATTTAAAAAAAGGGACGTACGCCAATGAGAAATAAAATGACAAATACCGAGGGACAAACTTTAGGGTTTTCTTATTACTATTTATTTGGCTTTAAAAAATGCAAAAATTACACATTTGTTCCTCTCAAGTTCACAAACAATATTCAAACAAGATTCAGTTTCGTGTTCAAAGGAACAAAGAAAATAATTTTATCTCTGCGCAGAATGAGGCTCGGACACCGTAAGCAAATGAGATTTGAGGTGTTTTCATATTAATTTAAGGTAAATGGGAATAAATATGAAAAAAAAGAATTTACTACTTTGTACAGAATAATAATAAGTATTTATTAAATAAATAAAGACAACAGTAGGAGTTTCCATATAAGTTTGATAATAATGAAACTTCAAGTTTACCTTCAATTTGACAATAAGCTACATAAGAATTAAAGTTCTATAATTTATTTCTTCAATTAAATAGGTTCGAAAGTTCTAGGTGTTTCTATTTCTATAGATTAAAATATCAAAATTTTAGGGGAGTTCGAGAGGAAAAAATGAAGTTGGACGTCCCTAACCTCAAAAGTCACTAAGTTCGCAATGTATACCATTCGACCTTGACAATATAAATATTTGAAGAATCTTTTAAAAATATTCCAAAAACAGGTGAAAATTATTAAAAATATGGAAAACATCTGTGATTGCGTAATTTATTTGATATTGACTACACATCTTTAATATATTCTCTCGTTTAATAAAATTTTGAATTAATAGTTTGATAAATATGTTATTTTGTAAAATATATTGTGCATAAATAGTGATTATTATTGACTGCTATTTGAAAATACTGATGAGAAATAAACTGTATGAAAATCTTCATTAGCCTAAAATTAACAAATCTACGTTGTACTTTGAATATATTAAATCAGGATCTTCGAGTTGTTATGAACGAGCAAATAAATTAACTAATTAATACAATTTTTCGTTGTGGAGGCTTCCAAGCTGCTGAGTTCCGTCGGAACTCGTTTTTATTTTGTGGAATCGTTATCTCTCTGCTTCTACTCAAGTGCTGCCTGGCCGAAACGATTGACTGGAATTTGCTATTTCTGAAAAGGGGTAGGATGATTTGTACTTAAAGTAACCAAAGGTTTAGGCTCAAGAGTCCTAATTCAAAAGCAAGGTAAGGAATTGGTGATTGGACGGAGGCGATAAAAGAATAAAAGTAGGTGATGGATTCGGCGGGAATCGCCATGTCAGTTGCTGTATGTGCATTTTTTAGCTGACATAGAATTGCAAGATTCTCTTTTCTAATTTCACTTGCGGAACTGGAACTATGCTCATCAAATTCTTTTAGGTTTGTTGAATTGCTGGTAATCAATAATTCCAACTTAATTATAATTGGGAAAACCATCTGAGAGTTATCAAAAGGAGTTTTCGTTTTAAATTCGTAACCAGGGATGTTTAGGATCTGTATTTGTTATCTATTGTTTAATTGTAACAATAAGATCTTAAATTTGTGAGCGCTAGGAAGAAACCAACGTAGCACGTGGGTTTTCTGTTATTAAGAATCAGCTGTAGTAGGAACAGCGTTGGCCACGGAGTCTGTTTGGATAGCTTGAGGGGAAAGGGAAGAGTAGCATTGACCTCAAGTAGCGTCGCCGAGAAGCGCGGTGGTGTACCTGCCAATTGTCACACGTTATTATGCGTATGTAAGTGATTGTCGCGGTGAGGCAATGAGGTGATGGCCGAAAAGATGAACCGCAACAGTGGACTCTCTCTTTCTCGACTTCGCTCTCGCGACGACTCTCTTTCTCTCTCTCTCTCTCTCTCTCTCTCTCTCTCTCTCTCTCAAACCTGTCTCATTCTACCACGCTCTCTATATTCTCTCTCGTTACAATTCTGCTCGTTCTATATTCTCCCTTCCCTCATTCGTGTAACACAGAATTGGTATTTTCTTTATTAAACGCACGATACTATTCTGTTGTTTGACAATATGTGTACTTGGAAAATATGTAATTTTCACTACCGTACCTGAAGAGCATGTGAGAAAAATTTGGAACGTTTCTGAGTCTATTTTGGAGTGCTTAAACGAATACTTTTGGGGTTTTCCTTTTGTTAAAATTCCAAAAGGTACGTTAATTCTTTGACAACAATTTAAAAGCTTTTAGTAAAGATTTATTTCTTCCCTTTGACTGGCTAGTTAGAATCTTAGCCTGGGCGGCAAAAATGCTGTGTCTATGGTCCGAACTAGAATAAAGTTAAAATATTAATTTTTACTATTTTTTTGGCCTGGAAAACCACCAAAAAATCCTTATTTTTCGATTTTTTTAACATCCGTAATTTTGTTATTTTTTGCATAAAAATTAATAATTCTGGTCCGGACCAAAGCCATACTCTTACTGAGTCTAAATCTTTTTAGTTTTCGTTTTTTAGGTAATCCTTCACAAAAAAACCATCAACACCGTGGACACACCTATTATTCGAGATACATATATATAATAGCAATAGCTTGGAAAATTCGCAAAAATAGCTTTTTTTCAGGCGTCTAAAGTGGTATGATCCCTTAATCACAGGATACGTGAAAAATGATAAGGAATTAAAATGACCAATTTTTTGGTAATCACCCATATAACCTTTATTTCATAAGGGTTTCGGTTTCTACGACTCGATTATTAGGGATTTAAAATAATTGTCTGGTTTCGTTATTTGAAATTTTTTTTCCGGTTTTGGTTTTTAAAAATACCGTTTTTTTCGGTTTACGGTTTTTATTTCGGTTCCGGTTTTTATCCCTGGTTTATAACAATTAACTTCTCAAATCAAAAATTCTTGTTCTTTCTTGCACCACTGCGCATTAAATACAGGTGATTATGAGCAAAGGAAAAATTTTTCAAGCAGGTAAAGAAGAAAATCGTAAAAATCAGAATTTTTTTGCTTTTTGCATTATCATAAAAGTTCAAACAAAACTGCAAAAATAGGCTCTCATAAATCTTTTAAAAATTAAATGCTGAATTAAAAAAAAATCCAAGATCGGTAAAGAATTGCATTCTACAAGTCATTTTGAGCCCTGTTTTTTTATTTCACCCCAATGTGCGATCAGACTGCGCGCCCTCGGCGCGCAATGAGAATATGCCCGCAGGGGGCAGACTTTTTATTTTTACAATTTATATCACAAAAGGTGGCCTGGCATTTTATTTCTCCTAAATTTTAACAATTTTTTGGTTGACATCTGGGACATTTCAAAGTTCTTATTAGCATATCTTTAAATAAAACAAATAAAATTGAAAATCAAATTAAAGGCGAAAATAAAAAATGAAAATGAGAAGAATTAGAATAGGTAGACATTAATATTGTACATATAATTGTAAAGAATTAAGAATACAAATTGAATAGTGGTACAATAAAACTATAAAACGAAAGATTATGCGGTGCATTATGAATTAGATTATGATTATGCAAGAGAAGAAGAGATGAGTCAACTTCTCCGGAATATATAGAACATCGAAAAAATCAGTTCCAAGAGATTACAAAAAGTTAAAACATTGATTGTTTAAATAAAGAATAGGCAAAGAGAAAATATATGTACATCTCAAACAAGGCATTATTTTCCTTCAATAAGTGAGTTTATCTTTAATTATTTATCTATACATAGGTATCATTATTCTTTTAGAGTGAAATAATATAAATTCAGAAATAAATTTACATACCTGATGATCAGGATTATTTTAAATTTTATTAAGTTGTAAATAACCTTAAGAAAATATTTAAAAAATACTTAGACGATTATGTAGAGTAAAGTAATGATTGACAGAAGACATGCTGTTGATATTCTAATAGGTAGGTGAAAGTTGCAGTAATTTTTTCGTGTTACTAACTTCTTCTGGTAGCAAATCGTAGCATTCTCCAATTTTTTGGTATAGTTCTCGAACATTACAAAAGCCGGAAATTAGACCTGTGGGACTGCCATGGGCCAGCTGACAGTGAAAAATTAGTTGATGCCTGTCGCTCCCTGAATCGTCTTGCGAATTATTTTTTTTAAAAGCAGAACTTCCATTTTCGTTGTTTTCGACTTGGCAGGATCCATTGCTGATTTTTTCTGTGATAGAAGCTCTCGGTGAAACTTTATGTTTGAAAAGAGGCATTTCTGAAAAAAATACCTATGTACATCTCTTTACAATTTAATTAATAATTGACAGTTAGTTTTAAAAAAAATCATGTAATTCTTATACAAGTTTTCAAAATACATATTTCATAACAATTGAAGCATCCACCAAAAGAACGTTCTATGAACCAAAATTTCTTTTATTGAATACGGCATTTCAGACCAGGTTGAAAATAAATGAAGGCGTAGTTCTTTCTTTACTTCTCGGAACCGCACTGGTTCCCTCCTCAGGAACTTTATTTGAGAACAAATAAGGTGGTCAAGTTTTGCAAAGAACTGTATATGAAGGACACAGTCAATAAGTTTAACTTGTATCATCGCACTATGAACATAGATTCCAATAAAATACATTTTGGTTCATAGAACTTTATCTGGTAGATGTTTCAATTAATAAACAAATTAATTAATTATTATCAATTATTAATTAATTATTCAGATCTTCCTATAAAGGTCATCTTAGAGACGTGAACTCGCAAGACATGGTTAAAACGTCTTTATATAGGATGTCCCGAAGTTTAATCTGAATAAATTTTAATTTACGCTTTGAATTATAAATTTTTTTATAAGTTTAAAAAGTTTCGCACATATAGTTAATGACACTCTAATCAAAATTCAAAAACATATCGGGGAGAGTGGGCCGCAGGGAGTCTAATTTTTTCAAGCTACAATTTCAAGTATAGTCTAGTGAGATAAATTAACAAGAATTGTTTGTTAAGCACATCGAAGTGGTGGACAGGGAGTTTCCGAATTTTATATTTACCAAAAAAAGCGTTCGAAAAGAACTGATGTTAATCGGTATTATTATATATGGGCGATTCCACGACAAGTCGCTCAGAAAAATACCCTATTATTTGTTTTTCATCTTACTTCGGGTATCGATAGACCTCACTAAGAAACAACTTATCCCAAAATTTGAGCACCGTGAAGTTACTCTAGGATTTTTTCATGTAGTCCTCTCACTTTTGAGGCTGTTATTGAACGAAAAATGAAAAAAAATGGACCTAAACTGTACTTCAATGTGTATTTATTTCTGCGATCAATACATTTTGAACAGTTACTTTGTAAAAATATGGTGATGAATTATCATCGTTTTTTTGTTGGGAAACACCGAAATAGTGTCCTCCGTTTTCATAGGTGAAGTTTGAGAAGCTCCTATATTGTGAAAATTATTTCAAAAAATTCGAAACAAATTCTTATGCGTTCTTCAAAATCTTAAGAATTCATATATTTTTGGAAAAATGAAATACTGTTATAAATATGACGGTTATCCTAGTTTGTAGACTAAAAATTATTACCAATACTAATTCACTTGCGATGATGAGATAAAGCTGTCTATATTTTCAAAATCAAAAGTAAATAGATTTAATGAAAAATATAATTATTAACAATAATAATTATTTTACAGATCGCTAAAACACAAATGGCTCCTATGTGTATAAGATATATCGCCGCCTGTTTTGTCTGTCCCTTCGGGGGTTTGTGAAAATGAGGTCGTAGCTAGTTTTTCCTGAGAAACTGCTTTATATGATTCTTAAAATTTATTTCATATCTACTTTATTTAGATATTTCGTATCTAATTTCACACTTATTGTACAATACATTGGGTGCTACGAAAGTTTTGCAATACAGGCGAACCTTTTATAGTCTTTCGAAGTGCACTGAATACACTTTTCCATACGTCGAAACCAGTCATTGAACCAACCCTGCCACTTTTCTTCTGGAACATCTGCAAACGCTTGATCCTACGCCGTCAAAAGGTCGCTTTCGTTAGCAAATCGACGCCCTTTCAGTTGTTTCCTTACTTCCGGAAACAAACCAAAGTCACAGGGAGCAAGATCTGGACTGTAAGGAGGGTGGTCTAAAATATTCGGTCCAGATTTGACCAAAAAAGCGACTGTGTTCTTCGCTCTGTGATTCGGTGCATTGTCGTGGTGGAATACCCTGCCGGAAATCTAGACGATTTTTAGACACTTTCTAGAATCTACTCCTCTAGCGAACGTCTAGGTCAATTTTATGGCGGTCGCCTCGTCTAGGGTGCGTCTAGAGTTCATCTAGCAGGCGTCTAGTAAGTTTTACCGCTGCAGCCAGGTATACTGTCGACCAACAGATTTATTACTCTGTATTGTATACTAATGTGCGACTAATGTGGTCGCTCGTTTTATTTTCAGCAATAAAGGAGCTCTGTTTAAGCGCAAGGTCCCTTCCAATTTTTCTTTTTTAATTTTTAGTGAGTTTCGTTGGTTATTAGATACTTAACATTAATATTATTTATTATTTAAATATTTTTTGAATTTATTTAAATAATACTTAGACAATTGATGTTTGAAAATTCAGATCCTATGGATTTTCACGATTACAAGCATCTAAAACTTGTTTTAAAAAGTTCAAAATTATAATAAGTGTCAAGTATCTCGTAAACAGTAAGAGATAGCTAAAAACGGTTATCATTTTTAGAATTTCCATCAAAGGCATGTACTGTATAATTATAAATAATAAGCAAGAAGTATAAAGACGTGAAGACGTAAAAGTTAAGTATAATATTCATGTAAATAAATAATATAAATAAGTTGAGAATTGTAAAAGGGAATTAGTGGCGACCCTTAGGCCCCTTAGTGTTTTATGACGATCCTTCATGGAAACGAAAGGTCTGACTGCCATAAATCACCCTGATAAAGCTATTCTGTATGAGCAATCGTGTAGCAATCGTCTAGCAAGAGGTCAATTCTAAATTATGTGTTCCTAGACGATATCGTCTAGAAATCGCCTAGATTTCCAGTAAGGTAGTCAGGTGCTGAGTCGAGATTTCGGCTTAATATTTTTGAGTTGGTTAATGACTTGAGGTAAACATATCTGAGTGTACATGCATCTGCGAACTGTACGAACCACTTTTTTTCTCTCTTATGAACACCAAATTCACTTCACAATTGAACCAAAATCATTCACTGCACTTATTTTCATGGATTCTATTTACTTTTGGTAAATATTCTAACAAATGACTAGAAAATTTATGAAATTTGGAAGAGCACAGAGTTGTACATTGTAGCGTCGCTAAATAGCTGATGCAAATGCATAGGAATGGTACTCGGGTGAATTTCCGACGACACATTCTCAGTAAGCCCACTAACACTCATCAGAGTGCGCTACGCGTAAATGTACGTATGCACCAGTGCGCGTGTGCAACTTCAAGTTTATCTGCGAAGGCGCGATATAATGTATATCAGGGCATTGTATGTGATAAACCAGGGACTTGCATGTCTGATTTTCAGTTCCTCTAACTTCACGAGGGCAAGCGGATTCGAAAGAATGTGTCGTCGAAAAATCACTCGAGTACCATGCCTATGTGTAAATGGCGGATCACCCACTGCGCATTCTAACGGCGTTCACGGAAACCACGCATGCGTATTGGGTTGTTGGTGAGGAAACTTAGAATTTATTGCTACAATCGCACATGTTAAAATATATTTTCGAGAAGGGGTAAATAGTGGAAAACTTACGTTGATCCCTGGACGGGACTACGTAGAATTTTTTTTTTAACTTTCTAATTGGAAGGTGGTGGAAAAGTTCTCAATTGGGTCTAGAAAGACACCCTTAAAGTTTCATTTAAAAAAATTCTTACCTCACCCGCATCTATGCTATACATGAAAGTAACGAAAAACCGCAACAATTCTTATTATTTGATGAGAAAAAAAATATTTCTAAGCCTGAAATTGGTAGGAAAAGTTATATACTGCAACCGGATTTGTAACAGTACAATGTACATCCCAGAATAAAATTTCTCTTCTCCTCGCAAATTTAAAATTGCTAAAATTGCCAAAAACTTTGTTTTTCGCTATTTTCTAACAGCTATTGCACTTTTGTAACCTCCCTGCCCATAAAAAATTTAATATATATTGCTGCACATATATCTGGAATAGTAAACTATTAAAAAATATTCTAAAATCAAATCTATTATAATTTTTTACATCATAAACTTGCAAAAAAGTAAAAAAATCGGTTTCCTCAATATTATGATAGTTAAAGTACATTTTTCTCAGTACTATGAGTTGCTATTAGCATTGACCAAAACATTTTTTAATATTCTATATAAAACTTAAAATATGCGGTATTTGTTTGGAAGCTTCATTGAATTAATTAGTTTTGAATCGATTGTCAGTTCATTTGTTTTAAGCTTGCTTCGACAAGGATAATGATTTAAGGGTATTGGATAAACGACTTTGGATATAGCCGAATGGCTCTGAAATTCGTCTAAGTCCAAACCCCCAATTTTTTCGGCACTAGAAAATACGTATATTTAAAGTTAATTTTTATTAAGATGAAATTAAATTATACTTACGTGTACTGTAGTGATGTCGCAGTCGATAAAACTTTGTTAATTGTAAATGGGACAA
>JBAGKK010046943.1:0-10251 GCA_037177015.1 Euceroptres primus
ATTTTAGATTTCCATCATCTCTCCTCAAGAGAACATCTCTCTCACAGCTGACTGATGCAGCTTGTTGCACCAAGTCATCAACCCGTATCAAAATGTAAAACTTTATTATAAATAGTCCTCCAATTTAAATCATGTAAATACAGTCCACTCATTAATTAAACCTTTTATATTTTTTATTTAAAAGTGTGTTCATTTCTTTACAAAAATTAGAATTAACATCCAACAATATGTGTACTAAAATATACAAATATTATATTGATTTCATTTTATAATTATTGTAAATAATTTTTTTTAAACATTTTACAATTTTCGTTTTTCGTATAAGTCATTATGTTGCCATTGTACATATTTGATACTTACGGCCCTGGTTTGTGTGGCACAGGCGATCTTAGTTCGTTCTAGGCTCGCTGTCTCACCACTGCAAATAGAATTGTAAGATTGTACATGTCAATTAAAAGGTCCACAAAGAAAATGGAAGTAATAGTGAAGTTCTTACTAACAGTGTACATACCTTTTCGATGCACCATAAGAAAGAATAAGTGAATTGCTGATGGTTGTTGTTATCTCTTCGAAGCCATCAAGCGGTCAAGGTATCTTCCTTTGAAGTACCGAATTATAAGTCTCACTTCTTCATAGGGAATTTCTCCAGAGGACCACTCGATACCATGGTAATTTCGTGTCCATCACAGATTTTCACTCTTGTATCTAGCAGGTAGAATGTTCCTGTAGCAGCGAGGTTTAAACAGTTAGAACACAGGTGGAGCGTCTTCCTGGAGAGGAACTATACCCAAATGCTTAAACAAGAACTGGTTGATGGGCTTTTTGAAGCCTTGCGCGTCAACAAAAAATTCCATCGCGAAGAAAACTGAGCTCCGAAGTTCACTCTTTTATACCTTTTTTTCTTCTACCCCCACCACTTCCAATTTTCCCACCACCGCCACGCATGATTTACACTAGTTTTTTCAGTCCACCATTAATGGTATTAAATGGTATTAAATAATACGATAATGTATGATGAGACAGTATTCTGCAGTTTCAGCCCTGAAATTGGCTCCAGAATTATATTCCAAATGAACGACCACTGAGGCCTGTTTGAGAAACTCATTTTTTTCTTAGCAATCAATGTCGATCAGAGGAGCAATTTCTTTAAAATCGCCTGGAAGTTCGCAGTCATCTAATAAAGAAGTGAAAATTGGATGTGACCAATATACAGATTTAAATTGCCATACGGAGAGTATTGTGAATTCAAAAATATCTTGACATTGGTTATGATTCAGTGATCGAAGCGACTAGCATATCTCTTTCGCTTATCCTTTCGATTATTTTGGAAACCCAATATAACGTATCATGGTTTTTCCAATTAAGTTGACGTTTTCACAGTCCATACATGTCTTGAGGTGATGGAATGCAGGGTGTACTTGTACAATTCCCATGAGCGAATACTCATAGTGATTGGCTAATCTTTTCCAAGTTTAACAGCTGTACCTTGGGCTGATCTGAAGTCATGACATATGAAATCACCCACATGATTTTTTAAATTTCAATCTTGAATTGTTCCTCCCCTACACCTTGAAAAATTGCATTCACGTCACTGACTTTCACGTCATTTTTTTAGGATGAACTCATGCTTTGCATTCACAACAACTTTATGGTAGTATTCAGCGAATCCTAGAATCATAGTGAGTGGTATAGTCACATTAAAGTATCTCTCTGCATTAGTGAGTCGTTTCTCTGCATCCATTTCGAACCATCATGCATTCTCCATAACGTAACCTTGTCCAGGAGTGAAAGAGATGTAGACTTTCATCGTACTAGTGAGACTGACATTTTTGCAACGAATAATCTAAATACCATTGAGCTTGAAGCGAATTTCATCAAACAAATAGCAGGTGGCATTACTCACTAAATTTTTATCAGCAGAGACTGTTTCGTCAATCTTTGTCAGTTTTTCATAAACGTGAAGTGAACTTTTGCTCAGTGTATACACAAATCTTGATGTTAAACAGCGATACGTATTTTATCACTGTTGTTGAATGACGATGATGAGGCAAAACGCCATCAAACCTCACTGCTGCTTGAATCTTCAGTATTTATTCTTCCACTTTTGTTGCAGTAGAAAGAAATGACAAATATCTTGATTGGACGTCTCAATTTCTTTTTACACAAAGTGTGACTTTTACGCCGAGTTGTGTTAGGAAGAGCACGCTGTAATGTATTAGCGCCTTGCGAGCTGCATGAGAACTGACTTCTTTCTTGAATGTTGACTCAGTAATATAGATTCCTCTTCCTTTGTGAATAAATGCGATTTCCATTATAGGGATTTGACGTGTAGTCGTATTATTATAGCCTCTCCACGGAAATTCACAAAGTCTCTGTCCTGATCCACTATTCGGAGCTGAATCTGAATCTGCATCACAGCGATCGGGAGGTAAATGACGTGTGACGGTACTCCAACGATCTTGTATCCTAGTGGTACGAAAAGAAAGAATTCGTGAATCGTGTGCAGCTTGCGCTGGTTAATATATGTTCCCGTTGTGATATTGCACTCAACTCGTAGAGCATTGATCTTAAGAATAGCTACAGGCAAATCCGACGTATGAGTTTTATTAGCTTTGAGAATACGTGGTGTGAATCATAAAAGTCGGCCAATTGAGTCCTTTGGTTGAAAGTTTATTTCACGGTCACATTTAATCTCACTCCACAATGTGTTATTATCCGCCTTGATGAATATTGTAATACCGTCACTTGCTAGAACCTTTTTTACGTCGCTTTGAATATCTTCAATTTCGAAGCTTTCAATAGGTATTTCCATCACATTGTCAACGACACAGATTTTATTCTTTCCATCGTAAAGGTTAGTAATCGTATTGAATGTGAGCACTTCTGTGAGACGAAAAGCATAATTTTTGAAAGGAGACAGCTCTATTGGCAGAAAGTACTCTGCTTCGAATACAGAAGTTTCCAGTTATAGTGAGAGTAAGTGACCCATCGATGATGATGTTGAACTCAATACTGACTGAAATGAGTACATCTCACGTTCTTATATGGACAGCACTTGTTTTTATTATTCCACTGCTCACAGAGGAATTTCAAACATAAGTCTCCTCATTCAACACTGTCATACTCTCGGTATATTTCATGATTTTACTTTACAGTGCTACCAAATTCAACGTTCTCACGATTTTCTGAATATGCAATGTCGTGATCCTTGCACGCTGTGTCCAGTGGATTGATACCTGGATCACCTTGAGCAAGTATTGGTAACTAGGTAAGTGTAACTCAAACAGCAAATTATTAATGACTTTGTTTACAAATCCTTTGCATCTGTGACGGCAAAAGAGTGAAATTTTATTCGTAATAGCTTTAGTACGGTGCATAAACATTCCTTCCAGTACAGAGGTCAGCATGCAACTGACCTGAAAGCTATATAAGCGTTGTATTTATAGCTTTAACGACAGTTGGAATCAAAATGCGGTTCAAGAGACAACCTGTTAAACTTCCGATTGCCATCTGGTTCAAGAACAAAAGAAAAGGATGAAGCATAATGGCAGTCTATTATTACCCGAAAGTATTCGTGCAATATTTTAAGGTATGTCCAATCGCGCCAAAACCAACGCCTTACTTTCTCAAATTCTACACTGATTGAGATTTGACAAAGTCTACGTCTATTCAAAATCACTCAAACAGCCAAAGTACACATTCTTGGAAAAGGTGAACCGTATAGATGGCGTTGATAGATATAGATAATCTCCCCATCTTCGTTGAAAACTGCCACGTACTTGTTGTTGTCAATGGTATATAATTTTTTGAGCATTGGCTTACCGCACTCTTTTTGCCTTGCTCAATAATCAGCAGCATATCGACATTGGTGAGTTTTGTAGTAATGTGTTGGATGTAGATCGTAAACCTAAAGACACTGCTTTCAAAAACTCTAGAAAACGTCAGCTAACAGCAGCACATCAGTCATCATGTAAAGCTTAACGTATTCACTGAGGGACTTGAGATTGAACGCACACCAAACCAGTTGTGCATGGCCATAGTCCTCATCAGATATTTCTGAATAGTTTAGGGTGCTTTAATACTTTTGTTTTGGTGGTAACTGAATTTCTTTCAGACTTTCCTTCAAGTCCAGGTATTCGTAGGAAAGAACACCCTTCCTCCTGAGAAGTTCAATTTTTTCCCTCTCGATATCTGAAAACACTGAATTTACAATTTTTTTACTCGGTGTAGGTACGACGATAACTTTTCCAGGGAAAAGGCCATGAACCGGAATGAGTCAATAAATCGAAATTGCATCTGAGTTTCCTGAACATACTATTTGAACAAGATGTACTTTTCTTTATTACATTATTAGTGATCTTTATTACCTGCTAAAACATTAACTTTACCATCAAATCGTGTTTACAGTGTTCATGCGCAGCACCTTGGTACATTCCGGTCAGATGACGATTGTCACGTACCTTCTTCATTGGTGTATGCAGAGGCTTCCCGCAAATGTGGTAAGTGGTGGCCTCTACGAAGGCCTAACATTGGTCAGTCACTTTCTGCGTTGGAATTTGCTATGACAGAATTTCATCACAATTCTTTGCAATTTACTGCAACTCCAGAGAAAACCACTTTGCAAGTTCCACATCCTCTGGACATGATCGGTAAAAGAATTGTGCATCGTTGTAACTACACTGGAAATAGTAGCCGATGTCGAAAACTACATGTATTTAGAAGACTTCTGTGTTGGCTCTTCTTCTTCTACACTTGAAGTAGCATCCTGTGTCGAAAACTTAATAGTTTTGGAAAACTGCAGTGTTGGCTCTTCTTTCTTGCTCTTCCACTTGTTTCAGTGTCGACTCACAATGGGCGTATATAATAAAAGGAACCTTCTTCGGCTTTTAAAAATTCATTATCTTAAGCTTCGTCGATTTTGAAAAACTATGGGTGTTTTAAAAAGCTCTTTTTATGCACTTTAAGACTACATATCTTAGTTTTTTCAAAATTAAAATTTAGCCTCGATTTTTCCGAATACAGAAATTGAATCAATTTTCTTACAATTTCAACATCATCAATTTTTTTGAAAATAGTCTTTAGAGAAGAATTCTTCCCCTTCAGAAGCCTGTATTGACTAAAATGAGGGAACTTTCCATTTTTAAGAAATAAGTTGTGCCAGAAGAAGACGCACCCAGCGTGGCGCGCGGTGTTTTGTTGACCCACGTGTCAGTGAGTTTTATATCGTTTAAATCATGAAAAGTTTTAAAATTTTAACCTTTTGAGTGTTAAGATATGTAAAACACACTCACAGGCGCGTCAAAGGAACGCTGCTCGCCGCGCTGGGTGTGCCTGCTCTTGAAATAGCTTATTTCTTTAAAACGGAAAGTTTCACCATTTCGGTCAATACAGGCTTTTAAAGAGGAAGAATTTTACTTTTTTTAAAAACTATTTTAGAAAAAATCGATGATGTCAAAATTGTCAAAAAATGGATATAAATTCTTTACTTATCAAAATTGAAACTAAATTTTAATTTTGAAAAAAATTAAGAAATGTAGTGTCGAAGTACATAAGAAGAACTTTCTAATTCACACTTGAACCTCGGTGCGCATAGTCAACAGCTGAAAATTTGGGCCTCTGTCGTTAGGCAACCTGTTGCTCTAGTGCCCTCAAATTTGTGCCATGACCTTAAGACTAATCGTACTACAATATGTGCAACTTTAAACATGATCTGAATAAGTTTGATTTTCAGGTGGTATCACTTTAAAAATAATCCCCTTTATACAGCTCTTTCCTGATGGTTTTCATCTTGAGCATTCACTCGTTTCTGCACTTATTCAGTTTATTCAGAGATGCGTAATCAGACGATGGCATCAGAGTTAACACATCCTAGATACAAAAGTCACTAATGAAGTCTTTAACTCCACGCATTTTCTCTACTCTCGTTGCTCACTATTCGTTTTGATGTAAATCCCTTGGTATTCAACACTGTAATGACTGCGCTCTGCTCTCGTCCTGATTTTATAGGCCGCTATCCCCACTCTAACCACCTAGCTAGAAGCTTCTAGAAAGATACTTGACCCGAGCTTACGGTCGCAGTGATCCCAAAGGGGCCGCTTTGCTCTGCGCATGCTTGAGATGGACAATAATTATTGACCAACGTCGCCGTTCGCAATCAGTGAGCGTGATGGACGTCGCTTGTTGCCCACCACCGTTCGTGCCTTGATTTATAAATCAGAAAAATAAAAATTTGAAGAATTTTTAATAGATTTTATTTTTTCGCTGAAAATGAAAGCAATGACCGGAAGTACCAATACAGCCGTGTCGAGTCATGCTATGGCACGTGCACATGCGCGGTGTGGCCACTGCACATGGGCAAAGGTAGAACAGTATTGACTGCCTATGCGCGACACCTAGCCGGACTTAGGTTGAAGAAGACCTTCCAGTCAAGTAGGAAATTCCGGTTGGACAGGAACTTGCGGTTGAAGCAGAACTTCCGGTCGGACAGAAGCTTCCGGTTGGACCAGAATTTCTGGTTGGATGTGAACTTCCAGTTGGACAAGAATTTCTGGTGAAGCCGAAACTTTCGGTTGTACCGCAACTCGGTCGATAAAACCGGGACAATCTCTATCGGACGAGTCGAAACTTTGTTTCAGGTTACTATCTTACCGACTGATGGTTCCTTGGCATGAACACGAACCATTAACCGACTGTCGGTAACTGAGCGGCAATCGTTTTACTGACAGAGTAATACCGAGAACTTTCGTAGCTGTACTACTCACGATATTTTGTCAAACTTCTTGGCTTTTTGTTTACTTAAAATTTCGCTTATACGAGCCGAAATTTTGAGATTTACGCCAATAAAATAAGGGAAAAACTTGCAGAAAGGTAAAAAGTGTATGGTAGAATCCTGACTTCAAGAACCCTGTATCCTTCTTGTACATTATTTTAAGAAATTATTGATTGACGCGCATCACTAAAAAGAGCCCACTTTGTCGGTATGGAGTTACGTATATAGCAATATAGTCGGATAAATTTCCGGAATTGTAAGCCCAAAATGAATCCTCTATGTTGAAAAATGACTCAATAGGGAAATTTTGAAGTTGGAACATCGAAAAACCTCTTTTCGAGAATTACTTTTAGAATTAATTTTAGAATTATTCTCTACCCTAATTACTTTAGTGGAACCCTACTAAAAATCCCTACATATGATCCGCTGCGGAAACTTTTCAGGTTTCCTTAAAGGATTCTACATAGTATCCCACATAAGATCCTATATTGTGGAACTTTTAAAATACCCGTCAGACGCCTTACAACAAACCTGTAGGAATTTGGTTCAGGTAATATTGAAGGAACCTGCACAGGTTTCTATGAAGGTCCTGCATGTAACCACACATGATTTTGTGAAAAAATGTAAGTGCTACGGAATAGATTTCTATTGCAGCTACAGGTGCTCAGAATAGTTTTTGTGCGCATTTGGGATTACCCAGTAGTATAATGATAATCGCCTAGTAATTTTTTTCTGCAGGAAAAAGATATCATAGGAAAAGATATGAGAACCGGTATAGATTCCTTTTTTTTTTTTTTTAAACCAAATTCCTTCAGGTTTATCGTAAGGCTTCTTCTGGGTACCTTAAAGGCGTCCACGAAGAATCTTACGTGGGATACTACGGGGACTCATTCAAGGAAGTCTTAAAGGGTGTTAACTTCCAGATTAAAGTCTGCTTTGTATTCAATTCTATTCAAGCCTTCTTACTGGATATCCTTCTTCCTCTTTTATTTTATTGAGCCCCATGTTTGGATTGAAACAAGACCTTTTTTGACACTGTACAGTCAATATGTTTTTAGTTTTGCAAAAAAATTTAAGAAATTGATCTATGCATTCTGAAAGCACCAAAACGCTGTTAAAATGCATAGATTCAATAATCATAATTTTTATGCACTGTTGAATGCTGAAGCTCAAAGTGGTAAATTCGATAATTTTTTAATTACATTTCCAGGTGGGCAATACAGTTTTCGAATAGTAATTAGTCTTCAAGGAGAAACTCCAATTTTATCTTCAGAACTTGATATTATAGTGACATATGAGAATGATCAATGCGACATCCTTATCGTTAAGAAAAGATATATTTTAGATATGAAGACACTCCTTACCACTTGTCCTCCTGAAAATATGGGACATTTTAAAATTGCTATTGAAAGTGATGTTTTTCCTGAACAAATCCTTAGGCAATTGTTTAGTGGTAAGTCTCTATTACTTGATAACTCATTATGTAACTTATAAACTTATACTCTCTTAAAAGGAAGGAGTAAACGGAATACGAGATCCGGTCGCGTGATTTCTACATTCATCTGTTATTTTAATTAAGTTTTTCAATGAACTTCGTTCATTTGTCTGGGAAGTAAATAAAGCACCATCTGAAATAGGGTGATCTAAAGGATATGAAAAAAATAGGTTGCCACCTCTTAAACTGACGTAAACACCTGGCAGCCGGGTGCAAAAAGGTCCTTTCTCGTTAATGATCTATGCTCAACGGTTATTTAAATAATTTTTATAAAACCCGCACCACCATGATTTCGACCCATTCCCATGCCTGTGGAGCAGGTCAACAAACTTGTGTTAGTAGAAAGAACCAACGGGAAAAGATGTATTTTTTCATCAAAATTATGTATGGAAAAGCTTTTTAAAATAAATTAATTTTTAGAACCGACGACAAGTTAATATAGCCAAAAAATAGGTCTTTCTCATTTTTTTCCAAAAATATTTATTTAACCCTGTAACTGCTTCGAAAATGTCCTTACCGTATATAGTCGTCGGTCGCTGCCCGAGGAACGTCGGGGTCCCCTAATGCCACCGCTGGGGGTGACGGAATACAGGCCGGTGATGGACAGGCAGTGATGGACAGGCAGATCTCACCGGGATACCCGAAAGGGTATCCCGAACATCAGCAAGAAGTATCAAGCAGCAGAACATCAGAAGCGCCTGTGGAGGATGTTTCGGCTGGGAGCCAACAGCCGACCACTTCTACAGGAATGCCACAACAGCGCATCGATTGGTTACACAGGCCTACAAAAATGAGACTTTTATTCCCCTTTGAGATCTAAAGATGTTTGCGTACGTAATTTTTCGCGCTGGATCCGAATCTGGCAGCAGAATTAGTCTATCACGTTAGAATTTTGAGATATTCTAACCTGACAGTGTAAAAAAGGCAGTTTTTCGGCATCTTCAGATAAAAATAACTTTGAAACACAAAGATATTCGTCAGTTTGGCCAACAAATTCGGATTCTTCATGAAAAAATCTGCGGAAACGCATATGCATGATTTCTGATATGGTCAAATATTTATAAGTGTATGACCTTTTATATCAACAAATTCCATTTTCTGAGGTGCCTAAGCACCAAACGTTTCATTAGACCGATTTCCTCAGAACTCTTTATCGAAGGGTTTTTCGGCTCACTGATTATGAATTTGGAATCCGAATTTCAATTTTCAAAATAGAAGACCCAATATGGCGGACCAAAAATAAAAAATTCGTTATAATTCTACTAACAATCACTGTGAAGCAGTTTTTTAGGTCGCTCATTACGACTTTCAAATAAAAATTAGAAAACTCTGAATGGCAAATTTAATATGGCAGATAGTATGTCAAAATAGAGCATTATTCAGCAAAATAAGGGAAAGCAGGCTACCAGGCAGCCAACTAAGGCCAGATTAACTATCACTAACTTCACACATCAAAAACACACCTGACTAACTTCACGCGGCGATCTTCTTCTGTTCCATAAATGACAATCCAAAAGCTCGTCGAAGCTCATCATTCATCGCCAGTATCTTCCCCACATTTCACAATGTCTAACAGAGCCTGCATAAACCATCCGGATAAATTCTGTTACGCTTGTGGTGTCAGTATGCCCTCGAGAAACAAAGATATGACATTAGTGATGTCATTAAAGAGTTATACTTGCAATATTTCAATCGTAAAATCCAGCACGACGATAAAAATTTGGTTCTGCATAAAGTGTGCACAAATTGTTACACAGTTCTGAGTCATTCGAGTAATGCTAAGCTGGAACGCCTGCCTTTTGAGTGTACCAATGATTTAGCGAGAACCTATTAGTCATGAAAAATGCTACTTTTGTTCATGTTACTTGCGGGGTTTTAATAGTTGTGACAGGGTAGATTTTGCGCCCCTGTCCCTTGTGAAAAGAAAGACCAACTTAATACCATTTTAAGACCAGTTTCAAACCACGTTTGGTCTTTTTCTGGCCTT
>JBAGKK010046954.1:0-10251 GCA_037177015.1 Euceroptres primus
TTATAATTATTATATTGAAATTATTAAATAATTAATTAATCAATCAAAATTAATAATACTTGTATATTTTGAATACAAGATTTATTTAATTTTCACGTATTTAGCCAATAAGATATTGCATCTTCAAAATTATATCTCAAAAATTCCTTTTGAGAGAACTATATATAGGTTTACACTATACAACATGGAGGCATACCACAAGCATTTTCACTAACACTATAGAATACATTACTAACACACCTTTTAAAAGACCTCACAGACTAGGTTCATTGGAATAAGATAGCCTTTCAAAAATTAAAATGGACATTTGAAGGGGATCTCAGCTATAGAAAACTTATGGTGCAGGTAGCGCTAAAGAGACAGCACTGAAACGGCACTGGTCAGTGCCGTTTCAGTGCCGTTTCATCGGCAGACTCGTGCGCAGCGGTCCCATGGAAATATTCTCAGGATCCTTTCAAAAAAATACATCATATTCTCATAGAAATAATAACAGTCCCAGACAACTAAGAAAGCTTCCGTAAAAAGCTCATTCTAAAAATCATCTCGGTAATGATGAGAAAAAATCAAGAATCATGTCGTCGTGCGCAACGGTCACATGGAAATATTCACAGAATCCTTTTAAAAACATATACTGCATTCTAATATAAATAATAAAATTCCCAGATAACTAAGAAAGCTTCCATAAAAAGCTCAGTCTACAAATCATCTCGGTAATGATGAAAAAAAATCAAGAATCATGTCGTCGTGCGCAACGGTCACATGGAAATATTCACAGATTCCGTCGTGTGCAGCGGTTCCATGGAAATCTTTACAGAACCCTTTCAAAAACATACAACGCATTCTAATATAAATAATAACATTCCCAGATAACTAAAAAGCTTCCATAAAAAGCACATTTTAAAAATCATCTCGGTAATGATGGAAAAAAATCAAGAATCATGTCGCCGTGCGCAGCGGTTCCATGGAAATTTTCACAGAATCCTTTCAAAAACATATACCGCATTCTAATATAAATAATAACATTCCCAGATAACTAAGAAAGCTTTCATAAAAAGCTCATTCTACAAATCATCTCGGTAATGATGAAAAAAATCAAGAATCATGTCGTCGTGCGCAACGGTCACATGGAAATATTCACAGATTCCTTTCAAAAACATACATAACAGTCACAGGCAACTAAGAAATTCCATAAAAAGCTCATTCTAAAAATCATCATTTCAATAATGATGGAAAAAATCTGGGACTGTTATTATTTATATGAGAATGTGGTGTATGTTTTTGAAAGAAAGCGATAAAAGTTTTCGTGACGGTACGATCTAACCTATTAGACACATCAATAAATAAACTTATTTCTGTTAAGTTTATGAGTTTGGAAAGTGGAATTTGGTATATTTGTGCTCTATTAGAGCTGGTTAATCAAATTATTGTATCAAAGCGAAGAATATTTGAAAAAAAATTTACTCGTTCCTTTTTTCGAACGAAACTTCAACCACATACATTTTACATAACGATTGATAAATTTAATAAATAAATAAATTAATTTAATACTGTAATATATTTAACCAGCAAACAAATTTCTATTCTTTACCTTGTATTTTCAAATCGATTTGTTCGAAGGCAATAAATGAAATAAATAAATAAAATAATTAATTAAATAAAGTAATATATGTAACCAGCAAACATATTTGTATATTTTACTTTGTATTTTCAAGTCGATTTGTCCAAAGATTACCGCTACTCCAAAGGAAACAACTCTCCCTGCTTTTTAAATGATACTTTTAAATCATTCTTTTTACATTATACACAATGCAATAAAAGAAATGAATAAAATACATAATAATTCTCATAATTTTCTTTAAATTAAATATCCTCGTAAAAGACAAATGCACAATTTTCAGAAGTACTATCCGTCCATAAAATACAGAGCCCTAAATTTTTTGCCGAATACCTCATCCGGAAAAAATGTGAAAAATATGAGACAAAGCACATTCAAAATAACAAGATGTTCTTTGTACTGTGAATGCTTGATAAAATTTTTCAGTCAATTAGGAAGATTTTTATGATCAGAGAAATGTAAAAAAGTAACCAAATTTCAGGGTCTTTTGAGAATGGTCATCTTTGAGACGTCACTGTTTCTGCTGCTGCTGTGTGTGTGTATGTGTGTGTGTGTGTGTCTGTGTAAAGTACTGTTAAAAACAATTTCTTCTCGAATTCAAACTTTTGCTCTATAATGAATGAACATATGTATTAATGGGTTTTTAACCCTTTCAAACCGACACCTATTTGCAGTTGAATAAAATCATTTTATTCAACTGCTTGACAATTTTCTGATTGAAAATTTTTGAAAATTGGCATTTATGGAAAATTCACGTTTTTAATTTTTAGGAAAAAATAAACAATCTTTTTACTGAATTTTTGTTTAAAGAATATTTTTTAGAATGCACTAATGTTTCTCAAAATTGCCGAAAAATAAACAAGGCATAATTTTCTTGCCTTTAAAATGTATTTTATTAAATTAAGGAAAAAGTCATTGACACAAAGAAATGGAATCAATTGAATGCATTTTTTTAGATCTAAAAATTTTTTTCAGTGTTTGCTTCGAAATATATCAGAAAGAAAACTTAAGAATTCATAGATACCAAATAGTATCTATCTACTATCCGTCTATAAAATATAGAGCCCTAAATCTTTTGCAGAATATCTCATCCGCAAAAAATGTGAAAAATATGAAACAAAACATATCCAAAAGAGCAAGATGTCCTCTGCACTGTGAATGTTTGATAAAATTTTTCAGTCAATTGGGAAGTTTTTTATGATCAGAGAAAGGTAAAAAAGTACCTAAATTTCAGGGTCTTTTGAGAATGGTCATCTTTGAGACGTCACTGCTCTAACAAAACGAATGTTAAAAATGTGCGAAATTTTTTTGTGTTTTCTTGAAGCTTTATGTGATCAAAAGTGGAAACCAAAGTCAGAAATTTGCATTTGCTTAGATGAAAATTTAAAAAGTTTCGAAAGACGTCATCTCCGAAACTAACCAACTTACGGCGTTCGTTCTTGGAGCAGATTGTACATTATTTATTAACAAGAGAAATGTATGTAATATCAAGCAGAGGAATGTGGTATTTTAATGTTTAAAAAATTATTTTCTGTTGTCTAAAATGCAAAGGACAATTCAATTGTGGAAAGAATGACCTGCACAGCATGGAGGCTTTTGACACTGACCCTTTTTTTGTCACTTTCAGTAGTCAAAAATATTCGGACAAAAGGTCTCCTGCTGTACAGGTATATAATTTGCTTCAAGAATGAACAACGTAAGTTGATTAGTTTCGAGTCTTCCTAGATTTTTAAAATTTTAATTTCAACAAATACAAATTTCTGACTTTGGTTGCCACTTTTGATCACATAAAGCTTCAAGGAAACACAAAAAAATTTCGCACATTTTTCACATTCGTTTTGTTAGAGCAGTGACGTCTCAAAGATGTACATTCTCAAAAGACCCAGTTTGGGTACTTTTTTACCTTTCTTTGATCATAAAAAACTCCTTAATTGACAGAAAAATTTTATCAAACATTCACAGTACAGAGGACATCTTGTTCTTTTGCATGTGCTGGGTCTCATATTTTTCACATTTTTTTCGGATGAGATATTCTGCAAAAGATTTAGGGTTCTATATTTTATGGACGGATAGTAGTAGCAGGGTCGGCAAAACATCCCTTGTCTGTTTCTTTCGCTCATTAAGAAGTGTAAATGAAAAAAAATGAGAGTAAGCGAGACGAGAGCATATGGAAAACAAATGCCGTTTTTCCATATGCTCTCGTCTCGCTTACTATCATTTGTTTGCATTTGCACTTCATAATGAGCGAAAGAAACAGACAAGGGATGTTCCGCTGTCCCTGAGTAGTAGTCGCGATTCTATTGTTTTCCGATCTTCATTTGTTGTTTTCTGACTAACGCTTGTTGTGATTCTCTTGTTTCCGATCTTCATTTGTTTCTTCTGCCTAGGGATTAGAACATTTGACACTCTGATAGAAACACCATCATTTGGTGTTTACCGTTCCTAAGTGCTTCTTAGTGTATTGTATTATTTTCTGCTGTATTCGTTGTTCGTGGTTCTTTTTTTTTTATGATCTTCATTTGTTTCTTCTCTACAGCAATTAGAACATTTGACACTCTGATAAACCTTATTGACGTGTCACCATCATTTGGTGGTTATCATTCATTAGTACTTCTTAGTGTAGTATTATTTTCTGCTGTATTCATTGTTCGTGATTCTTTTGTTCATTGGAAAATAACATTAGTCTTACTAATTTGACTAGTAATCCCAACGATTGTGTTTTGTTTTCCTAATTACTTTTTACATCACTTTTGCATTGTAGTTTGTATTTTAGTTTTTAATGTTTTTCTCTTTTTACTTTCTGCCGTTTTTCTGGAATTTTGATTGCTATTGGCTCAAATTATCATAATCGCTTGCATTGATTTCGATTGCAGGAAAGTCTTTTACGTATATATTGCTTTGGTAATTGTTCTATAAATAAGACAGTCATAGAATCTATTGAAATAGTCAATAGAGAACTATTCGATGTTTTGTTAGGTTCAAGTTATAAAACTGAATCGTTGAAACAAACGTGAAAAAGCACAATGTAAGCACTCTTGTAACTGCACTATTATCGACCGCTTTCTTATTATAATAAGAAACAATAAAGTCTTAGAATTTTACGTTGACCCTACACGAAAAGAATTTCGGCACAGCAGATATACCTACTAGCACACCAGCAGTGCAGATGCGCCAAAATCGGTATGACAGTTGTGCTCGAGCTTACGTACAGCTGTTGTACTGTAGGTGGTGCGCCTGCCGTGCCGAAATTCTTTCCGTGTAAGATTTCGTCAAAAGTGTCGGTGTTGTGCAGAAAATATGTTTTTGTCAAGTGTGGCTTCTCCTATCGACCATCTTTTTCTAAACTTTCGTCTGCTTCCTCGGAATTTATGAAATACTTTCAGACGAAACTTTGTCCCATCTACAATTAACAAAATTTTATCGACTGAGAGACCACTACAGTACACGTAAGTATAATTTAATTTCATCTCAATAAAAATTAAAATTCAATATACGTATTTTCCAGTGCTGGAAAAATTGGGAGTTTGGACTTCGAAAAATTTCAGAACCAGTTGGCCATTTTCAAAGTCGTTTAACCAATACCCTTAAACATACCAAGTGGCATAATATCAGGTCCACCAGACGTGGAAATAGCATCATCACATGAAGAAAAATTGATACCGTTCTCTGATGAAGAAAACAATTGTTATAGAAAAGCACAATATCCATAGCAGAAGACCATTGTGGAGAGATTCATAGTTGATTCTGCTGAAGAAACGAAACTTATCTACTGAGAAATATCCATAAGTGAAAGATGTATAGTTGATTCTGATGAAGAAACGAAACTTATCTACTGAAAACATCGCCGCATGATGTATTTGTTTACTGACTTTGTTTAAATAATACAAAATTGTTCTCTAATAGCACATTATTACAGCAGAGGAACATTGGAAAGATATTACCACTTGATTCTGCTAGAAAAAACGCAATATTTCCATTGGAAAATGGCCTGATTAGAAATTTGTTTATTCAATTGTTTTAAACACATAAAAATTCATATTTAGCTTCTTCTAATTTTAAATAAATATTCTTTTACTTCCATCTCCTTAAAAAAATATAGGTCAAAAGTACTTCATCATCGCAAATAGAGAAGATATAAATTTTGTTAACTAATTTGTTTAAAACAATCCGAAAAATTTTTTATGCAGTCAACACTGTTGGACGACATTTTTAACGAGTTTCTGCCTCGACTCTGGCCATTTGTAATCAGGTCAGAAAATTTCCAACAAAATAGCAGCCATTAAAAAGCCAAAAAAAATTTTCGTTCATTTTGTTTGTTAAATAAAAAATTTTACAAGAAACTTTTCTGCAAGATCGAACAGTGACATAATGCACAATTTCATAGACTTTCATTTTAAAAAAATTCAAATCGGATAAAAATTGTGAGCTGAAAAATGATTTGTCCACAGGCACCTTTTGTGCCCCACTGTGCGCCGGTTGCGAGCTGGTCGAAAATTGATGCGAGTTGTATGCGATGCTCGACGTGTGACCGGTAGCGATCACAGCGCCGCCTGTGAAAAGCTAACCCCTTTACCAACGATTCGGTGGACCGTGGAAGTTGGCTGCTCGCTCATTCGTTGATGCTAATAAAGCGCCAATTCATGGAACGAGATTTAAAACTGAGGAAATTGACTAAGTATTAAAACGTGAAGTTCGTCGAGAAATTAGGAATAATAAATTGGCGGAAGTCACATTTTACGATTTAATAAAGTGAAATAAAATTTTTTAAAAACATTATTAAAATTTTTATCTTTTAAATTGGTTTATTGGAAGTCAGAATTATAAATTGATATTATTGACCATTTCTAGCTAAAAGTAAATCCAAAAGTTTTCACCCAACATTTACAGGGGTTCAAGGTGTCCCAAATTACTTTTGCTCTCATCAGGTAGAGTCCACAATGCGACCAAGAGCGATGGCGTTGCTGAGCAACGGCATGTTGTGACGTCACGAACTCTGTGTGACCAACTGAATTCGTGACGTCACAACATGCCGTTGCCTAGCAACTGTCGAAGCGACGAACGTTCAGCTCTTGGTCGCATTGTGGACTCTACCTCACAAGAAGCTGTCTACTAGCGTGACAACGAAGAGGACTTCTGAGCCAAAGTTTTCAAGTTCGATCCCAGCTGGAGATAGATGTTTCATTAAATATTTCTCTTACAGGTGAAATAAAGATCTACTTTACATGAATTGTATTGTCCTATTACAATAAAAGTAGAAATTAAAATAACTGTGTTTACTTGAAAAATTAAAAAAAAAACCCTCTGCAAAGTATAGCGAAAAAATAAATAACTATCATATGCCGTAAAGAATAATCGTAATATTTTTCATATATTAATATTAAATAATATTTATTATTTATTAACGAAAATAATATTTTTTGCATAACAATATTTATTTGGAAAGAATCGGAAAGAATTATATTTCAGGATGCTTCCGAAAGAAATCGGAAACATTCGGAACGAATTATATTGTGGGATAGTTCGGGAAAACTTCAGAAATTTTCAAAAATAAAATAATTTGAGGGACGCTTTGGAAATATGTTGGAAATGTGGGACATTCGGAAAGGTTTCGGAAGAAAAATTCTTATAAACTTCAGAAAGGTTCAGAACGAACTCTCTTTCCGAACATTTTCCGAATAGGCCTTTCCGAAATCTTTCAGTTTCTTCGGCTAGGGCTTGTGCTTTTTCATGCCAAGTGCCGGTCAAAAATCACAAAAATCCTTGAATATTCTAAATTTCTCAGTGTGCTAAGTAAAATACATTCGTCTATTTATTGTTTTTTTCAAGTTGAAACCTAATTATTCGGTGCAAATGGTTATAGTGAACAGTGATTTCTTTTAAAGTGAGAGTACTGTTTTGTTGAGCCCCTTCGTCTCCTGTTGCGTTATGTAACATTTCTTTAGAAATTGTATTCACAGCAGGTAGAACAAAATCAATTACCTCATTGCAAATGAAAATCGAGAGAACTCGAATATTGGAGGATTGCTAGTGACAAAATGAGAAAAATTTATATGCGAAAGTAATTTTCATGTTTCTAAGAATATTTTCCACGGGAATGCATTGAAATCGTTGTCTTTCTCCCATATTTACGCAATATACTATTGGTCTATCTATTTGATGATGTCATCTATGAAATAAATTCGCAATATTTCATTGTTTTTTTATTTCTTTTCCATCAATTTGTCATGAAATATGTAACTGCAATGCATTTTAACGATCGCAGTCAACTTTTCATATTGTATTGCTATGGAAATGAGAAATTTGTTTTAAATTAATTAAGTTAACTATTTATTAATTTTAAATTTCTAGCATGATTCACAAATAATTTAATAATTGGCTTCCGTTTCCGGTACCGAATGGTAAAAGACGCGTTTTTGTTTTGTGCTATTTTTTTTTGGTTTCGGCGACGGGTTTGGGGTGTGATTGAGGTGAAAGGCGGTGAATGCCTTTCGCAGGTGAATGTAGTGAAAGGCGGTGAATGCCTACGCCAGGTGAATGTAGTGGAGGGGTTGTGTGGTAGTGTGAGGAGGGTTGTTTTGCAAGGTTAGGAGGGTTAGAAGGCGGAAAGTTGAAAGTACTAATTTGAAGATTAGTTGCCGAGAACGGGAAAAGTGAGAGGGAAGATAAGGGACAGCAGATCGGTAAGGTAGGTCAGAATTTCTGTATTGAGGAGCCCAGTGGGGGCCGGCAGAGGGAGGCAGCGGACAGACAACAGCACCGGTGCTGAGGTTCTCGCGGAGGTTGGCGAACCAGGGAGGGGTAATGGTGATGCCGGAGATAGTACCGATGATGGCGAGGAACAGTTTACTACGCCAGGGAAGTTGGGGTGTCGAGAGAAGGGAGGGGGACTAGTTGACAGGAGGACTCGAGGAAGACTGACGAATCGGGAACTGCTTAATAGGTCCAGATCTAGTAGCTTAGAGTCGAGACAACTTTTTGATAAATGGAGGCAGGGGGGAGGGTATACGGATAAAAGAGATGAGGAGGATAAGACGGAAGACAGTAAAAGATCAAGGGAAGAAGAGGGGAATGATCAGGGAGATGAGAAGTTGCGGAAAAAGTTTTTAAAAAAAGGCACCATCTGAGAGGAATAGGGCAAAAGGGAAAGTTGATCTAGAGAGCCTGAAAAATCTCATTAAAGGGTTTAGAGAGGAAACGAACCGACGTCTGCATGGCATGCAAAGGCAAGGCAATGAGGTATGGGAGGAGATGAGGAAAGTTAGAGAGAAATGGGAAGAATGGGATCTGGTGTGGCGGCAAGAAAAAGATAAGATATGGAAGCAGTTGGACGATATCGAGAAAAAGCAAAGGATAAGTGAGAAAAAGAGAAAATCTGATATAGAGAAGTTGGAAGAAACAGTGAGAAAGCTAGAATGTAAGACGGAGGATATAAAGAAAGGGGATGAAGGGGTAGGAGGAGGAGAGAGAGTAAAAGAAGTGAATGAGAACTTTATCCTACAAAATGTGAGAATGAAATTAAGATTGAGATAGAAAGGAAAATGGAAGTAGAAGAGAAGACGAAACGAAGTAGAAATATAGTGATCAGAGTAATGCAAGTGGATAGCGAATCAGGAAGAGAAGAAGTGGAAAAGCTGATGGGGGAAATTGGCGCGAAAGTGCACGTGGAAGAGGTAAATGGAGCGGGAAGGAAGAATGAAGGTAAATTGCGTATGTATATAGTGAAAGTGAGAAGTGAGGAAGAAAAAGTAGATATCTTGAGAAAGAAGAAAGCTTAAAAGGGAAGGGAAAAAAGGATAGAGAAGGATATGACGTGGAATGAAAGAAGAAGAAAGTGGATGATGAACCAGACAGCATGGAGTAAAAGAGTGAAAGGGAACATGGTATGGATAGGGAAAGACAGGATGTGGATAAATGGGAATGTGTGGGTATGGGACGATGAGAAAGAAAACTTGAGTGAAGTGAGTAGGGAGGGTCCATGGCAACGAGGGAAAGAAGCGAAGACCAGTGGTAGAAAGGAGGAGGTAATGGAAACAGTAGAGGGTGGAGGGGAAGGAGGAGCAGGCGGAGCGGCGGGGTTTCCACAAAAGTAGGGAGTGGGCGTAAAGACGAAAGAAGGGAGAAAATAAAGAAGGAAGAAGTGAGAGTAGCGATCTGGAACGTATCTGGGCTAATGAATAAAGATGAAGGATTCTGGGAAGTGTTGCAGAAATGGGATGAAGTGATGTTGAGTGAAACCTGGGAAGATGAGAAGGATTGAAGGAGAGTGAAGAGGAAGTTACCCAAGGGGTATACATGGCGGATGCAAGAGGCAAAGAAAGAGAAGATAAAGGGAAGAAAGAAAGGGAGTATGGTGTCAGGAGTAAGGAATGAATTAGTGAGGGAAAAGAGAATAGAAATGGGATTTGAGGAAACGAATGGAGTAATAAAGAGAATGGTGAAGATAGGAAGAAAGGTGAGGGTAGTTTGCGTTTAGAGGAGAAGGGGAGAAGGAGAAGGTTGGAGTGTGATTAGGAAATGGGTGGCGAAAAAGGATGACGAATTAGTGTTGATAGGTGATCTGAATGCATGGACGGGAGAACAGGGGGGGGGGGGGGGGTGGGATGAAGAGAGTGAAACTTTCAGGAGAAAACCGAAAC
>JBAGKK010046965.1:0-10251 GCA_037177015.1 Euceroptres primus
GGTGATTGCCAAAAAGTTGACCATATTAGACCACGAAATTTTCGAAAAAAAAAATTATTCCATGCCGCCTAAAACATGTTTTTTTTTAAAAAATGACGAACCCAAGAGAGTATGAAAAAACGAAATAGAGAGATCATGGAATATATTTGTGAAAGTTATGAATTCTACACGAAAATAACTCCTATGATTCTGCGTAATAAGCGTGGAATCTTACTTGAGTACTAAATGTTTTTAAGTAATGTGAATGCATAGGAAATTGATGTACAACTTTAGGAACGGAAATCATTCTTTAGGGACTAGCGGTAAGGGGGGGAGTTTGAGAGGAAAAATTGAAGTCGGATGTCCCTAACCTCAAAAGTCACTAAGGTCGCAATGTATGACATTCGACCTTGACAATATAAATATATGAAGAATCTTTTAAAAATATTTCAAAAACCGGTAAAAATGTTTAAAATATGGAAAAATCTATGATTGCGCGATTTATTTGATTTTGACTGCACATATTCAATATATCCTCTCGTTTAATAAAATTTTGAAATAATAGTTCGATAAATATGACATTTTGTGAAACATATTGTGCAAAAATAGTGATTATTATTGACTGTTATTTGGAAATGCTGATGAGAAATCGATTTTCAACTGTATGAAAGTTTTCGTTAGCCTAAAATTAACAAATCTACGTCGTATTTTGAATAGTTTAAATCATGATCTTCGAGTTTTATCTTAAAATAGAAAATCGTAAAACCTGACCCGAAACTTGGGGACAGACTTTGGAGCGATGTTTCGTATCTTTAACTGTAAAATATTCAACTTATCACTCCATAATCATCTTTTGAAACTAAATTCAATCAAATTTCATAAGCCCAAAATATTAAAGGAAACATTTTTGATATTATTTAGTAATTTTCTATTTTAAATTTGTAGTTTGGGACATCGCGTAACCTGACATTTTTCAAACATTTTTATTTATACGAAGTCGTATGAAATTTTGAAACTTTTCTAAATTGTGCCCTTATGAGTACTTTGCTCAGATATATTTAGAAAAAATTAATTAATCACAGGATATGGGAAAAATGATAAGGACTTAAAATGGTCAACTTTTTTTTGGCTTTTATATTTTATGGGTCATTTTTCTAAGTTTAGGGGTAGTAAATAAGGGCTGTAATGGTCCGTAAGTGTTTCAAAACATACCAACGTGCAATGAAATACTTATTCTTCAATTTAGAGTAGGGTAAAATAACAAGAAATGATATTATAATTTTTAAATCTTTGGAAGTGCTTTTTTCTCGTTGCAAAGTTCTTTACAATATATTTGCATGTTCTGGAGTACGCGTTTCTCAATTCATTTTATGATCAAATAACTGGAAATTGTATTTTAATTTTTTAGATATAAGGGGTCATTTTTCTAAATTTCGGGGTAGTTCATAAGAGAAGTAATGATCGATTAGTATTTTAAAACATACCTACATATACCGAAGTACTCATTCTTTAATTTAGAGGAGGATAAAATAACAAAAAATGATAATAAAATTTTAAAATGTTCAGAACCGCTTTTTTAATTCAGGGGTATTTTATAAGGGTTGTAATGGGTTCAAGGTTTAAAAAATATATTTACATGTCCTGGAGTATAGATTCTTCAATGCAATTCACGATCAAATAACTAAAAATTTTATTTTAATTTTTTAGTTTTTAAGGGTCATTTTTCTAACTTTAGGGGTGGTTTATAATTGTAGTAATGATCGATAAGTCTTTGTAAATATACCGACACACTCTGAAATACTTATTTTTCTATTTAGAGTTGTATAAATTTACAAGAGACTAGATGACAATTTTTGATACGTTAGGGGTGGTTTTTTATCTGGGGGTGGTTTATAACAGTAGAAAAATTCTTTAAAAATTTGTTTTACACATTGAATACCTATAAATTTAGATTCACCATGTCTGAAGTATGTCAAACCACTGCAAAAAAGTCGGCCGTAAAAGGGTTAAGCCGTTTAGTTTAGCATACAAAAGAAGCTTCTAGCTACTGAACATCCGGCGAGAACTAAAACCATTCAATAATTTTGAAAAATGGGAGAAAAAGTCGAAAAACATGAGTTTTTTGGAAATTGTACCGTTCCAATTTATCTGAAGTCCCAAGTACCTCTACAGGAATTAAAGTACATAAAATTTACTGCAAAACTTGAATATAAATGAATGTTCTATTTCTAAAAATCTTTGAATTATAACCGGCGAAAGTTGTTTTTGAGTGAATAATTTTTTTTAATTAACAATTTTAGTTTTTGGGCAATAACTTCTTTCCTTTGCAAGGCTGGTAAAAGTTGCCAGTAAATAAATGAAAGTAGACTCAATTTCGAGTGAATTTAAAAAAATCAATGCTCTAGCACTAATAGGACCGAAACTGTGACATTCTGAAAATGATCCTTTTTTATTCAATTTTTTTAAACGTCATTTCCTTTAATTTCTCGTTTTTTGGACAAAATATAAAGTCCCTAAGGATCATCCGGACTACGCGATTAGGTTGCAACGTGCATTGTGTGAATTTAATAACTTTCATTCGTTTTAAAAGTTAATCATATTTTCATAACCTCATCTAATAAAATCTTTTAGTTCAATTAAGATAGTTGGGTTATCATTTTCCGCAAATATAAGATACAAAATATTACAAGAGCATTTTTCCATATGTTTCATTCTCCAGAAACGAGAAATTAAAAAAAAGTGATGTTTAACAAAATTCAATAAAAAAGGTGTAAGCCAATACAATTTCATTGTTAACTTATTTTCATAAAAATATGTTGATTAACCTCTTTAAAAAAAATTTCTCTCAAAAACGGCCCAAACGAATTTTTGCTTTTTGTACTCACCATGGTTATAAGACATCATAGAAGTGTAATCAAAAGAAAACCAAGAAGTGAAAGCCCCTTTGGGTCGAGCTTGGTCGAGACCCATCGTGAAAGTGATACCTTTTCGTCCACGTTTAGAACATAGAATTTTTCTAAATTGAAGCTCCTAATATCTCTTCAAATGCAAGATTTCTGGAAATCGAATTATTAAGTTGGTTTTGAAATTAGATGCATCTGAAATTCATATGAATTTGAAAAATTCGAATGGAATATTTGAATTGACGATCCGAATTTTTTCACGCCCTTTGATCATACGCATTTTTTTTTAAAAATAAGTATTTAACCTTCAAGAATCAAAATAAAGAAATTCGGTAAAGTCAAAATTTGGTAAATTGAAAGTTCGGTAAAGTTCACATTCGAGAAAATGAAAATTCGGTAAACTGAAAATTCGATAAAGTGAAAATTTGGTAAACTGAAAATTCGGTAAAGTGCAAATTCGGGAAAGTGAAAGTTTGGTAAAGTGCCAATTCGGGAAAATGAAAATTCGTTAAAATGAAAATTCGATAAAGTGAAAATTTGGTAAACTGAAAATTCGGTAAAGTGCAAATTCGCTGAAATGAAAATTCGGTAAAGTGCAAATGCGGTAAAATGAAAATTTGGATGTGAAAATTCGGTAAAATGAAAATTCGGTAAAGGGAAAATTCGTTAAACTGAAAATTCGTTAAAGTGCAAATTCGGGAAAATGAGAATTCGGTAGGGTGCAAATTCGCTAAAATGAAAATTCAGTAAAGTGCACATTCGGTAAACTGAAAATTCGGTAAAATGAAAATTCGGTAAAATGCAAATTCGGATGTGAAAATTCGGTAAAATGAAAACTCGGTAAGCTGAAAGTTCAGTAAAGTGCAAATTCGGGAAAATGAAAATTCATTAAACTGAAAATTCGGTAAAGTGAAAATTTGGTAAACTGAAAATTCGGTAAAATGCAAATTCGGAAAAATGAAAATTCGGTAAAGTGCAAATTCGGTAAACTGAAAATTTGGTAAAGCAAAAATTCTGGAAAATGAAAATTCGATAAAATGCATATTCGGTAATGTGAAAATTCGGTAAAATGAAAATTCGGGAATCTGAAAATTCTGCAATTTGGGGAATAGGTAATCTGAAAATTCGATAAACTGAAAATTCGGTAAGACGAAATTTCGGGAATCTACAAAATCGGCAATTTGGGGATTCGGTAAAAAAATCTTCGGTATAATGCTGGTTCAGTTACTTGCACGTTCGGTAACTTGCATACGCCCTGAAAAATGCTTATGATCAGTAGAAAGGCCATGAAAACCCCTATCGAAGCTGTAGTGAGAAAATTTTTTTAAAATTTTAAATGAGTCATAAATCATTTTAAAAAATGATAACCACAAAAAATTTACAAAATGTTTGTTTTCAAAAATAAATAACAATGTGCCTTTTTTTAACCTATAGATGTTTAAAGGCAACAACCTAAGCTTTCTTTCTAAACAAAGAGAAGAGAAAAAATATCCCAAATTCGAAAAAAATTCAAATTTAATTTTGATTTTGATTTTTGAAGGTCAAATTCTTATTTTTTCAAAAAATGCTTATGATCAATGGAAAGGCCGTGAAAACCTTTATCAAAATTGTAGAGATAAAAAATTTATTTTATTAATATTAACAGAGTTATAAATCATCGAAGTAGTTGGTATCCGTTCAAAATTCAAAAATTATACCCCCTCCCTATCTATAAATATGTGTCCCAACGACAAAATTTTTTTCAATTAACTACCATTTAATAGGACTTTACTTATCCCGACTGATTTTTGGATTAGGGCGGTTGAGAAATATCGTCCCATATATCCACTGAATGAGGTCAAAAAATATTTTCAACATTTTTTGCGAGCTCACGTACTGAAGATAAATATCTATAAACTTCAAATTAATCAAGCTTTTCTAGAATCCTAATATACTACTTTCCTGTGACAGTAATTTCGAATTCCTAAATATTTTACTTTCGACTTACTCTGATGTACAGATGTTGAGAAAAATTTATAAACTGATTTCCAAGCCAAAACTTGAGTAATTTTTTCCGAGAGGGAACTTAAAAAAAGTTTTTTAAATGGAAACTTGGTCAATGTATTTTAAATGGGGAATTAAAAAATGTTTTTTTCAAGTGCAAAGTTGAGAGATGCTTTTTTTATTGTGGTCTTAGACAATGTCTTCTAAACACGAACTTGGACCATGTTTTTGAGGTGAAAAATTAAAAAATATTTTTCCCAATCTATTTCAAGAGTGACCTTGAAAAATGTTTTTCAAGTAGTTAGGAAATTTTGTTCAAAAGTGAAGCTAAGAATGTTCTTTTTGACGTAGAAAATTGAAAAATGTTTTTGAAATGTTAATTTGAACAATATTGTTCTAGTAGAGAGAAAATGTTCTTCATGAATTCGTTTAAACAATTTGCAAGAGAGGGAACGCAGAATTATTTTTTTGTAAGAGAGAAAACTTAGGAATTTTTCTTTAAGTGTAAACTTATAAAATGTTCTTCAAGTGGTTTAGGAAAAGTTCTTGAGGTGGGAATTAAGACCTTTATTTTCTCCAGAAGAAAGTTAGAAATATTTTTCAATTATAAACTTGAATAATGTTTTTGAAGCATTTTTATTATGCAAACTGTTTCTTAATACTACACTTACACTTACACTTACACATTTCTTCTGTGTACATTTTTCTTTCTTCTCTTTTTTATTATACTTTTTATCACAATTGTCCTACTTCACCTCTTCCCATTCATTTTTCTAAACGTCCTGTCCCATACCATCTTTTTCCTCTTTATCATTCATGCAACAATTTTCTCGTCTAATTTTGTCCGTTTTACGATTCATAACTCATTTTCCATTAATCACTCAGGTGGATAAAAAAATAAGGCAGGAAAAGTGAATAGAGTAAACAGGAAGCAGGAAGTCGGATTAAATAAAATGGAAGCTGGAAATGGCGAGGCTGACAGTACAAAATTAAAAAAAAATAAAATTCAAGATGCAACTTATAATCCACTTTAACTTTTTAACTGTAAAATTTTTCTACAGGAAATTTACTACCTTATATTTATTAACAAAGTTTCATTATCAATTGCAATTTCATTGAAACAGTGCTTTTTTCGAAACAATTTTTACACAAAAGAGTGAGCCGAAAAATCAAATGGGAAAAGGGCACAAAAGAATTTTGAACAGGTAATTTTCTTCTAGTAGAAAGGTCATGACAGAGAAAAAGGTCTTTTTCACCTTCTTGCTCCGAAAGGTCACTTTTCTTGGTCTGGCAATCAATGTTGTGGAGGACCGTTACCAAACGCTTTTTCCAGAGTGCGAAACGACTTCGGAACAGACGCTGCCACTGAGAAATTGCCGTTTGAGAAAAAAATGCGTGTATTCGAGGCTCTGACGAATCGATGTGTATGTGGGAAAGTGTCTAGGTTTTACATCCGGCTGGAAGAGTCGAACGTAAAAAAGCTTGTTTCTTCTGACATTGATAAATTTACAGGGCAGGTAGAAGTCTCGTTTTCAAGAAAATTTATTCTGGATGGGATATGTCATTCGAGATTCTCGCCCTTCTCGTCTCTTCGACTATAGTTGTAAAATACATGTTGCATGAAAAAATCTGATTCATACATTTCAGAGTAATATATTACCGTCATATATTCTGCTTCCATTATACTTTTATTATTTTTTATGTCTTATGAATTATTTCAGACAGGTATTTTTTTTTGTTTCGAGTGTAATTAATGGGTAATAAACCAGAAGGTTAAGTGCATTGTAAAAGAGAGTAACAATAAAAAAAGTGAGCATAGAAGTTTAAAATGCCTTTCATTACAGTTGAGCTCTGATGGAGTTTGAGAGCATCAGACATTCCTACATGGACGTCAAATTTTTAGCAGAACGTGCTTGAAGCTTTCTATTAAAAGATGTATGTGCAGAATGAGTTTTTCTATTACAAATGCTCCGGCTTTGTCTTCAAATATCCCTGCATTGTCGCAGTATCTTCATTCTGCAGAATTGCTGCCGCATAGAATTCTACATGTTCATACCAGTCTGAATTCCAGACGGGACAATGCAGCTAATATTAATTAACTTAGAAGGAACGTTATCTATTGTTTCAAATCATTTTCGCTGTCAATTCTAGGTTTCATTTATAACAACGTAACGAGTTCGTCGAAGGATGAAAACTAAAACTGAAATCTTCTTTTATCAAATAAATATTAAGTAAAGCTTCTCATCATAACAACAGTCGGTAGAACAAACAGAAATAGTAATATTAAAAATAGTAATTTGAATCGGTATAATTCATTCGGATGGCTTTTCTTTTTCTTTATGAATTCATTAGACATTTAATATTCTTTTAAGACATTCAATATTAACCTATTTAATGGAAAAAAACAATCTTTCATAGAATAGTAGCATTATTCTTTTTATTACGACAATATTGGATTCACGAGTGCAAAAATGCAATTTCCGATAGCGGTCTAAAGTCCAAGCTCACATAAAGTATATGTATCCTTTTCAAGAGGATCCTTCCTCAATTGAGAGATTTCTTTCGAGTCACTAGGCTTCATGCCACGGTTGAATAATGCTTTGGAGCAAAAGGTTTTCCTTTTCTCTTTCCTTTTAAAGAAAATCACACGATCGACAAATAGAAATTGGATGTTTCCATGCTGGGTTGTACAATTATTTGTTAAATTTAATGAGGACAATATCCTTAAAATACGGGAACTAAAATTTTGAAACTCTTGGGGATTTTCTCACTATCTCAGGATAATATGAGATGGTCGACACAAGTAGTTATTAGGGTAGGTCAAAAAAACAAAATTTTTGAAATCGGAAATGGAACTATGTGGAAAATTAGCGTACACTCAGAAAAAAATTTGTTTGATTCAACAAAAACTTGGTTCAATTAATCAAATAAATGCATTGCTATATGGTCCAACAAAGTTTTGGTTGAATCAAACAATTTTTTAGTTGAATAAATAAAAAATTTGGTTCATTCAACCCAATTTTTTGGTCGATCAGAAAATGTACTCAAGTAAACAATTTCATCATGTATTTAAGAAAATTCATGATAAAGAACTTTATTTATGAGTTGATACATTTTCCCAAACACTCTCATGGATTTCTCTTTAATAACAAAAGGAAAAAAAAATTTTACGTCGCTCTTTTTCATCGTTCTCAACTAGTGTTTTCAGGTAAAACATTTTATTTATAACTTTTTAAAAAAAACTAATACACTATTTATCATACACAATAAAAAATCACGTTCCTTAAAGATAATATATTTTTTCTAACATCAGTTTTTTACTCCAAAAAATTTTGTATTCCATATCTCGATAATTTTTGTTATCTACATAATTTTTTATATATTTATCTATATTTTATCTATTTATCTATCTATTTATTAACTTTGTAGTTAAATTTTTTAAACAAAAATTTTTTTTACAATAAATTATTATTTTTAGCTGGCTTGAAAAGGGACCACGTGAGGTCCGAAACGTTGCTGACTATATATTTTTTATATTTAATTCGTTGTTGTTTATTTGGACCTTTTAATACCGAAAACTTCTTATAACACTAAACCAAAAGTTTATTCAAATAATCAAATATTTGTGTCAATTCAAAGAAACTGTCGATTTGATTCAAATAAAATTTTTTTCGGAGTGTATTAGGACCCTGAAAAAGTATAACTAAGTTGGATTTAATGGATAAACGCCTTGGTTTTGCACGTTAACAAAATATGTTTGAAAAAATTCTTATTTTCATAATTTTGATATTTTCATGGATTTCAATTTTTTTTTACATTTCTGGAGGCTTTAAACGACTCCCCAAATTTTCACAGATTTTTATTTGCAGCCCCATCAGAGATTATTAATGTTTAGTAGATCCCTGTTTTAAAAAAATAATTTTAAAACCTACAGAAATGTAGAGAGAATTTTTTCAGGTATCTAAAATGTTTCTACTGGTAAAAATATGATAGTAAAAAATTTTATTAGTCTAGGAATTCATAAGTTAAATATATTGAATTTTTTAAAAACTGAGTTCTTTGTTTTTAAAATTATTTAATATTTAAATTTATTGAAATGCGTTTTTACACACCCATATTAGTGCGTAAAAAGGCTTATTAAACACCCACTAATATGGGTGTGTAAAAACGCATTTGACGCACACTGGGTCAAAAAATATCGTATGCAACTCGTGCGTACGGTTTTACCCACGCGTGGTGATCACCTGTGTAAAACCGAATTTTACGCACATGTTGCATAATATACTATTTTACAACACCCACCTCTAAAGTTGAATTTTATGTACACTAAATGATGTGTAAAGTGACTTATTTTAAAACACTTAAGGACCGGTGTGTGAAGCGATTACTTTACACACAGGTGTGTAAAGTGATCACTTTATACATCGGTGTCTTACTTTACGCATCGTTGTCAACTGCGCATGAGAACTTTAGAAACAACAAAACTTTCCACAGTGGCTAAATTAAAGAATTAAAAATATGTTGATTGGGTTATAAATTATAGAAGTTTATGTGTACTATTTCTACGGAAATATCCATAACAATAGGTTATTGTTACGGAAATTTTTCGTCAACAAAAGGCTATTGTTACGGAAATTTTTCCTTGACAATTGGCTAATGATATGACCAAATTTTCGTAACAATAGGCGATTGTTACGAAAATTTCCGCAACAATAGATTATTGTTACGGAAATTTTTCCGTGACAATAGCCCATTGATACGGAACATTTTCCGTGACAATAGTCTATTGTCACGAAAATTCCCGTAATAATAAGTTTTTGTTACTTATTACCGTACTTATTATTACCGTGTCTATTGGCACGGAAATTTCCGCACAACTAGCACACATATTTATCTTGCGCATGCCTACTTCTCAGTTTCCGAGTGATAGGTGGTGACAGGGCTCTTGACACAATACTGTTGTTTTTGTAAATTTAACTCAACTTTCTTGGATGGACGTTGTAATAGTATATTATGCAACATGTGTGTAAAATGTGGTTTTACACACGCGATCACTATCAGTGGTTCAAAACGGACGCACGAGTTGCATACGATATTTTTTGACACAGTGTGCGTAAAATGCGTTTTTAACACATCCATATTAGTATGTGAGTCATAAGCCATTTTACACACTAATATGGGTGTGTAAAAACGCATTTTACGCATACTATGTAAAAAATAGTTACTGATACACGTGCGTAATATTATATTATGCAGCATGTGCATAAAATGCGGTTTTACCCACGCGATCGCTACAAATGGGTAAAACCGTACGCACGAGTTGCATACGATATTTTTTGACACAGCGTGCGTAAAATGCATTTTTAACACACCCATATTAGTGGGT
>JBAGKK010046976.1:0-10250 GCA_037177015.1 Euceroptres primus
TTCAAAGAATTCAAGGTGAATTCAAAGAATTCAAGGTGAATTCAAAGAATTCAAGGTGAATTCAAAGAATTCAAGGTAAATTCGAAAAATTAATTCATTAAATACAAGATGAATTCAAAGAATTCAGAGAATACAAGGTGAATTCAAAGAATACAAGGTGAATTCAAAGAATACAAGGTGAATTCAAAGAATACAAGATGAATTCAAAGAATACAAGGTGAATTCAAAGAATACAAGATGAATTCATAGAATTCAAGGTGAAATCAAAGAATTCAAGGTGAATTCAAAGAATACAAGTCGAATTCAAAAAATAAAAGTTGAATTCAAAGAATTCATGGTGAACTCAAAAGAATTCAAAGAATTTAAAGAATACAAGATGAATTCAAAAGAATTCAAGAACCACTGTACACCTGAATTCAGTAGTGATTAACTCGTTGATTTCAAGTGAACGAAAATATTTATTTTTAACAAGACAATGGAATTAACATTGCAATTAATTTTCAATGAGATAATTTGAAAAATGCCTTATTTCTCTTTTAGCGTACCGTTTTTATTTAAAGCAAAACTAAAGGACTTTTATGCCATGAGAATGTAAAAATCAACTGATTTGGAATAATTTTTGTAAAAGGAAAGATTTTGGAAAAGCAGAAGAGGCGATCAAGCAGCAGCGAATGGTTCCGCGCGCTAAGATCGTTGGAGAGTGAGGCCTGTGAGGCTCGCGAAAGGGACCAGCAAGCAAACGTGAGAAGAGACTCCATCATCCTTTTCGTGTGTTAACCTCAGCAGCTGAAGGATATTTTTTAAAAAATACTTTGCGGGACGTACCTCCCGTTCTGATCTTGTCAAAAGGGCTCAGCGTACCGTCACAGAGCTCTCGCGCGTTATTACGACTTACCCTATACAAGTTGAGAAAAGCCAAGGCTGTGCTTTCAGCTAACAACCTGGATCGATCAAGATAATCGATAAGGAATGAAGAACGAGATTGCGTTAATTAAATGCCCAAACCGGGCATACACGTTGGTACCCGACCGTCGCTTGACATTATTCTCGAGAATAATGCAAACTCGGCGGATTCTTTTTGGCGACCTCCGCATCAGAAACACTTTTTCGAAATTGCAGATTCACACCAACATAAACATCTATTCATTACAAATTCATGCACACACAGATACACACAATCATTTTGTTGGTTGCATTTGGATCTTTCCACATCGCGGAAAGACTCGGAAGCCCATTTTCAGCTTCGATTCTCGATCTGGATTTGAAATCACCCATCAGATGACTTTTATTGGATAGCTGTACTATCATTCTTGCAAGATCGGGTTTTCGATCTTGGCCACTTAAGAGTGGAATCGAGATCGAATCGAGATCGAGAAACGGAATTAGACAGACGAAGACGATTGCTGGGTCCTCACGAAGAGGACAGCTTCCTTTGGATTTACGTGGGAACTTGATTTTTGTTAAGAGAGAAAGAATCGATCAGAATTGAGAAGAATCATTATATTTTTTCCTAATTCTGATGATACTCTTTCTGACTTGTACAAGAATGAAAAACTCGATGATGATGTTAGAGATGTCGAGTTCTGGAGCCCTAGTGTTTTTTTAAAGACAATAGGGGTGGCAGAACTGGTAGACTAACCTCTGGCTGCGTTCGGTTTTCTTCATGATTCCTTTTTTGTAATATTGACGAATGCTGCGGCTTAATTTATCGTAATTCATTGCAGGTCGGTTTTTTCTTTTGCCCCAGAGCCTGGCTACTCGGACGGAATCTTCAATTTTGAAGACTCCCTTGGTACGGTCCAGCCAACGGATGCAGGATCCGTGGACTCCGGGACTCTGGAGGAGTTCCTTCAGGAACTGCCAGAGGTGGATGTGAGAGCCACCGTTTCGGATTTTTCCACTTGATGCTGCTTGGGTGGATCCAGAATCATCGTCTTCATCTAAAATCAGAATCGAAATTTCCGGGTTTACATTTGAAAGCTTTCCGAAAAGTCTGAAAATTTGGCAGTGCCGACAATTCATTTCACTCACACAGAAAAATGTTTGATTATAATAACCAGAAAGGAACGTTGTATTAAACTCCGTATTAAACTCTCCAGTAATTTTCATCAGAATTCTGGGTGAAATAACCAAAAAATTTGTGCTAAAAACAAAATTTACTGAACGTTCCAGTTATTTTAACCAAAATTTATTGAAATTACTGTAAAGTTTAGTACGGTTATATTTAACCAGAAGTCCAGAAAATTTGTACTGAAAACAAAATTTACTGAACGTTCCAGTTATTTAACCAAAATTTATTGAAATTACTGTAAAGTTTAGTACGGTTATATTTAACCAGAAGTCTAGAAAATTTGTGCTAAAAACAAAATTTACTGAACGTTCCAGTTATTTTAACCAAAATTTATTGAAATTACTGGAAAGTTTAGTACGGTTATATTTAACCAGGGTCTCTAGCGTTTCTCCTTAAAAAAAATCCAGGGCTTTTCCAGGTTCTTCGGGTGAAAAATAAATTTCTCCAGGTATCATTTTTTAATTATTATCATAAACTTTCATGGAAAGAAACTTTTTTCTTGAACTTGTATGATAGAAATAATTTACATAATGATAAATGAAGCATATAAAATGTTTATTATGCGATTTATGAAATTCTTGGATTTAGCTAGCTGCTTTTATTTCGATAAAATTTCGATTAAGCTCAAAAAACAATTTTTTAAGGAAATATTCTAGAAGAAGAATTAGGAGTTTTCTACTAAGTCGTTTATCAATTTTTTTAGTAAGCGTTTTTACTAATCTTTAATAAAAAATTACTATTTTATAGTAAAAACCACGAATTCATTTATTAATAAATATTTTACAGTAAATTACTATTTTAGTTTAGTAATTACTATTTTCAGTAAAAAACTACAAATTCATTTAGTAACCTAACTAAACTAATTAGTAAGCATTACTAAGTGAATCAATAGTTTTCAGTAGAAAACTACTGATTACTAAAGCAATTTATAAACGAGTTCTCTTGATTTCATTCAGAATTGCTACAAAATTCCCTAACTTTTTCCTGGCCAATTTTTCATTTTCCCTGACCGTTATCTGCCGTTATAATTATATAATTCCAGGATCACAATGGTTTAGCAGTGGTTCAATTTCATGGAAAATAGGGGATTTCTTTTTCAAGAAAGGAGATTAAGAATAAAAAGGAGGGAAGTTTTTTTCTTATAAAAATACGAAGGAAGCTGCAATTCTCCAGAATCTTAAAAAAATGTCAGAAATCTTAGATTCCTGTTTTTAATAAAATAATTCCTGAATCTAATAACACACTCCTCAACTTTCTTTAGAAAGTTTAGAAGTTTTTTTCTTTTAAGAATAAGAAGGAAGCTCTAATTCTCCAGAATCTTAAAAAAATTGTCAGAAATCTTAGATTCCTGTTTCTAATAAAATAATTCCTGAATCTAATAAATCACTCCTCAAATTTCCAAACTTTCAAAATTTTTGGAATGCTCTTGAATTTTCGAAAATTCTTAATGACTTCTGAAGTTTTCAACAAACTTTTAAAATCTTGTAGAATATTTTTCTTTTCAATAAACCACTTGTAGATTCATTATACCTTTCGAAATCTCAAAAAATTCTTTACAATCTAGATTTTGAGTGTTTTAGAATCTTTCAGAGAGAAAGAATCTTTCTTCCTAATTCTCCCAAAAATGTGCCATAATTTTCTAAAATCTTCTAGTCTCTTCCAGACATTTTTTTAAAGACTTTTAAAAAGTCTACAGAATTTTAGAAAGATTCTGAAGATAGTCTAGAAGATTATTGGATCTTTAATTATTAGATAGATAGATATATTATTATTATTATTACAGATAATAATAATTATAATTATTATTACAGATAATAATAATAATTATTATTATTATTATCTCTTTTCTGTAGACTTGAAAGAGTTTTAAACGATTCTGCAGAATTGTAGAAATAATGCACTTCAGAATAATGTGCTTAAAGTTCTGAACGTGTTCAAATGAATGAAACTCATTTGAATTTTAAAGGTTTTTGGAAAAATCCAGAAGAATCTAAATGATTGTAGATTTTAAAACAGTCTAGAATATTTTGGAGAATTTTTACAGATTTCAGGTAAGTTTTGAAGATTCGAAAGAATTTGAGAGAATTTCGGTAATCTTTCGTAGGCTTTGGAGGATTCTAAAAGATTCTGTAGAAAATTGTAGAAGGTTACGGAAGTATTCAGAAAATTTTAGAAGATTCTGGAAAAATCCAGTACCTGTATGTGGTAGAATATTGAACAATTTTGGGATATTATTTTAAGAGATTATTTTAGGAAAACATAAAAGATTCTAGAACAGTCTAAAATATTTTGGAGAATTTTTAAGGATTTTAAATCAGTTTTAAAGATTCTGGAGGATTTTAAGAGATTTTAGGAGACTTTCATAGATATTGAAAATTTGGAAATCATAGGAAATTAAAGAAAACATTAAGAGAGTTTTTGAAAGTCACAAGTTTCTATTTCTCATAATTCTTGGGATATTATTGGGAAATTTGAATATAAAAATGGGAAAAAAGGGGGAAAAAGGAATGAATCTCTAAAAAAAGGAAATGAAAAAAAGTTACGTCGAGTTTATTTTTAAAAAAAGCATTGAATTCCGCTTGTCAAAATTTACAGTTTATATTTTATTTTTCACAAACTTGAAATAGCACAAAAAAATTTTCTACGCGAAAATTGTGCTCTTCATTAAGCTCTATATGCTCAAATTTTTTTCGAGTGGTTTTTTTTAAATTTGAGTTTCAGATAACTTTTCGCGTCATTTTATCTCGAATAGGAAGGAAGGAATACAAAACCGAGCATCTCGTCGGTTATTGCATCCGGGCCCTCAATTATAATAATTGTTAAATTATAATTACAACTTATTGATTTATAGTTATAATTTGTTGAATAAAAAAAATCCCTGACTCTTTGAAGGTTTTGCCTGACTTTCCCTGACCATTTTTAAATTCCCTGACTTTCAAGAATTCTCTAATGATCTGTACAACCCTGCAGGGTTGTAGAGAAAAAAAAACTGAGAAAACTATTTGGTTCGGACAACAAAACGATTTTGTTGCTACCGAAGCAACAAAATTTTTTGGTTGTGCCAACAAAATTTTGGTTCTTTCAACAAACCTTTTGTTTAACCATCAAAAATTTTGTTAATTCAATTAGAACAGAGATTTTGTTGGTTCAACGAAATTTTTGTTGGTTCCACAAAAGCTTTGTTAAAAGAACCAAAATTTGGTTGGCACAACCAAAAAATTTGGGTGCTTCTACAGCAACCAAATCGTTTTGTGGTCCGAACCAAACAGTTTTCTCAGTGTGTCATTCGAAAAAAAACTACTAATTCAAATGTAGAAAGAGAAGAATTCCAGGACTATGAGTGAAATTCAAGGACTTTTCCAGGTAAAAAATTCAAGGATTTTTCCAGGTAAAAAAATTCAAGGACTTTTCCAGGTAAAAAAATTCAAAGACTTTTGCAGATAAAAAAATTCAAGGACTTTTCCAGGTTTTCAAGGATTTCCAGGACGCTAGACACCCTCTCTCTAAATCTGAATCAGTTAAATTTAACTAATTTATCAGTGTCTGCATTCTCGCTATGGCAATTAGTAGAACTCTACTGAAAATTAGTGAAAAATTATTTAAATTTCGGTAGATTTCTACTGATTCACCAATAGAAACGATAACTGAAGTTTCAGTCATGCTTACTGAAATTTCAGTTATCTTTTCTACTGGTGAATCAGTAGAAATAAATTTAGTTCTTTAAAAGTGAAGTTATTTTAAAGTTATTTAAGGTAGATGACCCAGTAATCGCACCGGTCCCAGTAATCGTGAAATTGGCATATAACCTAAAGAAATAATTATAAAAGATCTTTAAAAAAGTATTTAGTAACACAAAATAACGAGCTTTAGCATTATTTATAATCAAAATAAATAACAATCAAGTATAAATGCTTAAAAAATAAGATTTTCGGCGAAACGATTACTGGGACTAAGGTCACGATTACTGGGACATTTACCTTATTTATCTTTTAAATTTATTTATTTTTTATTTTTTTAAATGTACCGAAATTTTAGTAATTTTTCACTAATTGTCAGTAGAATTCTACTAATTGCCATAGCTAGAATGCAGTCACCGATGAATTAGTAAAATTTACCTGATTCAAAGTAAGAGAGCTGATTTAACATTCCTTTCTGAGTATTATAACCAAAATTTTTTAAGAGTATTCAGGAACATAATTGAAATAAAAAATAAAAAATTGTTCTTTGAAACTCTGTCCAGTTCGAAGTCTCGAAAGTTGTCAATGTAGGAAAAATTCCAATTCCGAGTTAAAATTTCAAGCAGGCCCGTCGAGAGAAAATTCGGGCCCGGGACTGCAAAGTAACGGGCCCATATACATAGAATAAAAACATCACATACGAAATGTTTTCTCGCAAAATATATTTTTTTATATTCTGACGATAAGAAATTGGAAAATTTTTTGAATTTTGCAAATTTCCGGGCCCATTCGAAAAATCCGGGCCCGGGGGATTCCACCCTTTCCCATCCCCTCTCGACGGCCCTGATTTCAAGTCAGAAGTGTTTAAAAAGACATTTAAATTTTACATCTTTTTCATTTGGAAGACTTCAAGTGTTTCTATACTTGAAGTCTTCCAATTTTAGGCTTTCTAAGCCTAAAATTATTTACTAGATTTAAAAAAGAAAATTCAAAAATTAATAAGTTAAATAAATATATTTAGAAAATCATATAAATAAATATCTTTAAAAAATCATATAAATAAATATATTTTAAAAATCATATAAATAAATATATGTGAAAAATCATTTAAATAAATATATTTAAAAAATCATATAAATAAATATATTTAAAAAATCATATAAATAAATATATTTAAAAAATCATATAAATAAATATTACATAAATTACATATTTTGAAAATAATTTGTTTATACTTTAAGCTTATAGAACTCGAGTTTACAAATTGAAGAGATTTGGATATATATTTAAAGAAGTTTGTACAAATTGAATGGTTTACCGTCGGAATAATCCATTGAACAGGATCCTTTGACACTGGCTGGACCAGTACTTCCTGCAGAGGAAGATGTGCTTCCTTTACCACTTCCTGGCGCTTGAACTACTCCAGCCGGACTCCATGAGGCAGCTAAGGTATTTCTCGGTGATTCCTCGACGGCTGCTTTCCAGATTTCCAGCTGAGCGTGTAGCACGCTTCCGCACTATGATCAAACAGAGATTACTTTCGATGAGCAAGACGGCTGAAGACCGGACAACTTCATCTTACTTAGACTCGACTTCTATTCAAAGATTCTATTTGAAATTCATAAGGGATTCCATTAAAAGATAAGAGATAAATATGGGAAATTAAAGATTCTGAATAAATTTCAGGAGATTCAATAAAAGATAACAAAAATCTTCAAATTATTTTCCACAGGGTAATTAAAGAAACTTGAATTCAGACAAGTTCTTCGATTAAATTCTTTTATGAGGAAACAATAATAGAATCGATTTTTTTTATAAATGCAATTTAAAATTAGCTACCAGTATTTGCGGAATAATTTTATATTGAACTATCAATTATTGCTGAAATAAATGTGAGTCAATTTCCATTCTTGAAACGGAAAAAATGTCTTACTTATGGTATCCAAGCATTCGATTCGATTCATAAAACTCGAGGAATTTGATGAAATACCGTGTCAAGTCACAAGGTAAGAAACAAGCGTTCTTGTGTTAGAATAGTTGGACGGCGAAAAGACACGTAAGCGCTAGAATTCCCGGTCGTGCCTCGACTCTTGAAGAGAAAGCAGTTCTGGTGACCCACTTATTGTTTAGGATTTGTTGGGACCAATGCAAGAGGCTGGGCCTGAGGAAACAGCCAATCACGGCAGTTGCTCCTCCAAGTGCACGTCAATCTTTAACCAAGGGGGATCAAGAAATGTACCTTGAAAGCAGTTATGTCTGCTGCACTATTATGCACTTCAAGATACTTCTAACGACCACGAATTGAAAAATTCATCTTTTAATAAAAACATTTCTTAGAAAAAAATCAAATAAAGGGGACTTTTTACAGTTACAGGAGCTATCATATCTTTAACGCGGAGAACCCTGCTTAGAAAAGCGTCACGTAATAAAAATGAATAAAGTTTTGATGTTGATGTTGATGTTTTGATGTAAGTTTTTTAATGTTTCTGACTACATAATTTTAAGTAACTGGATATCAAAAGGCGATGAAGGATGAATTTGAATTTCAGACTTCACAGCGCCGAATGCGCTTAAAAAAGGGGAAATAGGGTGATTTCTTTACAAAAATAAGGGGGAAATAGGGGAAACAATTGAAGGGTGGTACGACACAAGTCACATTTTACTGATTTTTTAGAAGAGACGAAAAACGTTCCGTAAAATCTAATTTTGAATTTAAAAAAGAAAACAACCTCTCTCGAGATACATCAATACTGAATTGAAACGTGAAAAGTTTCATTGAAAAATGTTATTAGGTTCTGAGAAAATGGAGGGAGAGTAGATTTTTCTCGATCGGGACGCAAATTTTCTAAAATTTGGCCAGTGATTTAAAATACAATTTTCAATTTCAGAAAAAACACAAATTTGATTTCTAGTTATTGGGTTGCTGAATCCACACAAAAAAAGTTTAATTGGAAAAGATCATTAAGTTCCGAGAAAATGGATGGAGAAATTTTCCTTTCGTTCCAGATGCGCATTTTTTCAACTTTGGTCGCTGATTAAAAATCCAATTTTCAATTTTTTAAAAAAACTTGCTACCGAGGTACTACAATCAAACTTTTTATGCTTTAATTCAGTATTACTAAATTGAGGCATAAAAAGTTTTATTGTAGTATCAAACTTTTTATGCCTTAATTCAGTATTACTGAATTGAGGCATAAAAAGTTTTATTGTAGTACCTCGGTAGCAAGTTATGCCTCAATTTAGTAATACTGAATTAAGGCATAAAAAGTTTGATTGAAAAAAGTCATTGAGTTCTGAGAAAATGGGGGGGAAATTTTTTTTGTTACAGGCGCATATTTTTTCAATTTTAGGCCACATCTTATTTTCAATTCAAAGACGCAGAAGCAAATTAAATTTGGAGCTATGGAGTTGCAAAAGGTTAAAAAATGTTTCAAAGGCTTGAAAACACTTGAGACAAAATGTTTTCAAAAAGTTTAAAAAATGCAAAAAAAATTGAAAAATTGCAAAAAAATTTGAAAAATGAAATTATGAAAAATTCCTTTTGTCATAATGTATATTAAAATTTATCTGATTTTTTCAGCCAATAATATAATTTTGGATAAAATGTGGTGCCGTGCCACCCTTCAATTATTTTACGATTCCGCGCGAGGTAAAAAGAAACAATCCATTTATCAGAAATGTTACTTTAAAGTTTATTCTGCTCTATATTAAATGCACCATTCAGTCCACTAATTTTATAAGAATGTTATACCAGGGTTATAAAAATTATATTTGGAAAATCATTAATTTTTTCATAAAAATAATAATAATAATAATAATTATTATTATTATTATTATATATCATAATAAATTTTCTTTTCAAATAAAATATCTTACGAATAGCATAATCATATTCATTAATTTTCACCGAGTAAAATGAAAAACCCTATGTAAAATTAAAAATGACCAGGAGTTTTTTGAGACCATAAAACCCCGGAGATGACAATGAATTTCTTAAATCTTTAGAAGAGAAACATATATCGAATTAAATTATTATACGATTTTAAAGGAGATCCAAAACTTTTTAAATTTTAGACACTTCAAATTTTCTATTGTTTAATTTTTACAGATTTGATACTGAAATGTCCAATTTGGCACTTTTTCACATTTTTAATTATTCAGTTTTGAATGCCTATTTTCAACCATTATTTCAACATTTCAAGCCTGCCATTTCAAATCTTTTTCTCTATTTTTTGTAACATTTTTTTATCCCTCTTCTTTAAAATTTTAAAAATCATATTTATTGCAAGAATAAATATTGCCACATTTTTATATTTTCAATTTAAGGCTTAGAATGAATACTTTAGAAATTGAACAAATAAACATTAAAAAATTCAAAATTGTACAATTTTAAAATTGAAAACAATCGCAAAATCAAGGTCGATTATTATTTGGATAATTTAAATTTTGAAGGGTTTGAAATTTAAAAAATGTTCAATTCAAAGCGTTCAGAGTTTATTCAA
>JBAGKK010046987.1:0-10249 GCA_037177015.1 Euceroptres primus
AAAGTAAATGCGCAGAGAGTCGTGATGTAAACAACATCTGGCGGCCCTGACTGCCCGAGCGATGTAGGCCGGTCAAGAGACGCTCGGGGGGAGACAGAATCAATGAAGCGTGAACGACCATGAAGCTGGTCCCCTCGTCAATGGTCCTTTTATCAAAGAACAGTGTATGTTTACTTTAACTTAATATGAAAGACACAATTATTAATATTTTTACTCGAAAACTGGAGGGATTATCCTATAAACTATTCTGAAGATGATGTGCTATTGAAAATTTATTGTTTCTAATGTAGGAAAAAGTTATTAATTTTTTTTGTCAAGCAGTATCGAAATACATAGTGTTTGCCAACTTTCAACTGCTTCATTTATTGAGGAAATTTTGAGTAAGCCCAAACTTCTAGCGAAAGAAATATTCATTAAAGTATAATTAAGTTTTCTGGAAAATATTATTTCAATTGAACTGACCATTAACAAACTATGAGTATTGTCTGTTTTGATCCAGCGCGCATAGAGATGGAACTCCGGAGATTCGCTCGGTACGACTCGCAATGTTGTCAAGAATTGCTTTTTTCAATTCTGTTCTTTCCTCTTCAAACTATTTATTCGGTATATTGATTTCTTCCTTTAATTTAACTTTACTTTTTATGGGAAAATAAAAAGTACAATATTCAAATGGAAATTTGTTTTATCAACGAAAAAATTTTACAATACATTTATTGATAAATAATATGTGATGCGATCCGAGAAAAGGGACCTACTAGGCAAAAAAATCGATTTTCGGATTATGATGGATTCTATAAGCTCTTTAACTGATCTTTTTTGGGGTGCAATCAGAAATTTTGTATCTGCATTATTTCACAAGATACAAGTTATTGAAAAAGAGTTTTTGAACGCGTGAGGAGCGACGCAGATTTCTTCAATCGCTCGCCCTGTGAAATTTCACTTTTGCCTAGTAGGTCCCTTTCCTTGGATCGCGTCACATATATATTCTATACATAATTTGTCAATATATTGTAAAATTCTTTCGTTGATGAAACAAATTTCCATTTGTTGGAACAAACACTATTTCGATACTGCTTGACAAAAAAATTAATAACTTCTTTCTATAATAGAAACAATAAATTTTCAATAGCACATCATCTTCAGAATAGTTTATAGGATAATCCCTCCAATTTTCGTGTAAAAATATTAGTAACTGTGTCTTTTTTAGCGAGTTGAAGTGAAAATATTAATTAAATTTAGTTTTCCGAAAACTTCGATTTTTTTAGTTTATTCAAGAAACCATAATAGATACAACTTTTTTTGAAAACAGAAGATAGATGCGCCATGGAATTTCCTACAATACGGTAAGTTTAAAAATTTAATTTTCGGAAAACGATTTTCAAAGCATCAAGGGCCAAGAGTAGAAACGGTTACTGAAATTTCATTAAGCATCACTGAAATTTCTGTTATCGTTTATACTTTACTTTATTTTACTTTACTTTATACTTTATACTGATGAATCAATAGAAATCCACTGAAAATTCAGTGATTTTCTACTGATTTTCAGTGAAATTTTACTACTTGCCATAACTAGAATTGAGTCACTGAGAAATTAACCCTTTAGCTCCCAGCGTTGCAAATTTGCAACGTTCACTTTTTTCGATTTTCTCGAATTTCCATGGAATAAATTTAAATTTTATTGCAGAAAACAGTCAAAAATTGAGTATATATTATTCCTGAATTTTTTCTAGAAAAGAGGAAAAGGATCTGGCAGCTAAGGGGTTAATGAAATTTGACTGATTCAAAGTAAGAGAGTTTATTCTCAAAATGCCCCAAAATCTCTTAATTTGAGAATTTTATTCTTTTTCCCCTTTTTTATTCAAAATTCCGAGTAATTTTCCTAAAATTAAGAGAAATAGAAACTTATGACATTCGAAGACTCTTTCAATGCAATGAAATTTTCCATAATTTCTAAATCATCTAAACTCTTCCAAAATCGACTAAAATCTTCTAGGTTTTTTCAGAATCTTTTAGGATCCTTCAAAATCTAGAAAGATTCTAAAAATCTCCTAAGATCTTCCAGAACCTTGCAAATTTATTTGAAATCTGTTCAAATTCTTCAAAAAATTCTATAATGTCCCACTCTCTAAATCTGAATCAGTGAGAAGTGGGTCACTAAATCAAATTAGTAAGGATTTTCACTGACAATCCTTACTGATTTGATTTAGTGATCCACTTCTCACTGATTCAGATTTAGAGAGCATATAGTCTTCCGGAATCTTCTAGACTCTTTCCAAATTCTCCGGATTCTCTTCAAATCTTCCATAGTTTTCAAAAATTGTTCTTAATCTGCTAGATTTATTTAGAATTCCATACTAATTTATAATCTTCCAGAGTCTTATCAACCTTCAAAAAGTTTTCCAAAATCTATTCAAATTTTTCAAAATATTCTAGACAGTTCCAAAATCTTCTAAAATCTTCTGAACTTTTCCTTAGCCTTCTAGAATCTTCTATAGACTTTTCCAGAACTCTCCAGAATCTTTTAAAGTCCTCTAAAATTTACAAGACTCTCGAAATTTTCTCAAATCCTTTAGAATCTTTAAAACTTATCTGAAATCTAAAATTTCTTCAAAATATTCGAGACTGTTCTAGAATCTTCTAGAATCATCTAAATTCTTTCAAAATCTTTTAGAATCTTCTGGGTTCTCAAATATTAATTGTGTAAAATCATAAAGAATATCCCAAAATTGTTTAATATTCTTCAAAATATACTATACTGTTCTCGAATCTTCCAGAATCCTCAAGAATATTCTAAACTCTAGAAATTTCTAGAATTCTGCAAAATCATCTACAACCCTCTAAAATCTACAAAAGATTTCCCCAATCTTAAATTCCTAAATCTTGTAATCTCTTTTCAGAATCTGCTCAAAATCCTCTACACTTTTCGAAGTGGCTCTGTTCAAGTATTACATAAGCACTTTTAGGTGAATTTTAATCCTCTCGTCCCTCCATATAAGATAGAGTAAGCATTTGGCAGATTTTTAGCAAAAAAAAAAAATTACGAAAAATTTACCTTGACTCTCCTTAATGTCGCGTTTTTCCATTGTGAATAGATTTGTTTTTCAAATGAAAGAGAAAAAACGCTTAATTTAGTTAAAAGAAAGAGGTAAGGGGTATCGGCAAATAAAAATTATTTTAATGCTGCGTGACTTACAGGGGGCAAGATTTGAAATTGATTTTCAATCACAGAAACCTGGAAGAAACTAGAAAATTTTAGAATTTTATGACATAGTATTCAAGAGATTTTTGAGATTCTAAAAGATTCAGAAACAGTAAGGAATATTTTCTTGAAAATTCTAATAGATTTTGAGGATTTTAGATGACTTGGAAAAATTATAGATATCTCTGTAAGAGTTTAAAAGACCATATGAAAGATTTTAGAAGGTCCTCGAAAGTTCTGGAGGATTTTAGAACCTTTTGGAAGAATCAGGAAGTCTCAGAAAAATTCTTAAACCTTCTAAAAAATCTAGATTGCAGAAGATTTTGAGGGATTTCAGAAGATATAACGAATCTACAAGTACATGAAAAATTAAAATTATTCTAGAATGTATTCTAAAAGGTGGTCGAAAAGTCCAGAAGATTTCATGAACGATTTTAAAAAATTCTAGAAAGTTCTAAAGATTCTGAAAATCTAGAAATTTGTGGAGTATTTTATTAGATTCTAGAGAGCAATTTAAAATTTTTGAGAATTTTTTAAAATTCTGGAGAACTGCAGTAGTTATTTCGGAAATTCGACTTGTTGAAAGTTTAAAAATACAATTTTATAATTCATAATTCAAAAATCTAAATTCTTGTGCACAAGTTTAGCAGCCGAAAATTTTTAGATTCGGGAAATTGTTTGTTCGCAAATATTTGGTCACTGAATTTCTTTTTTGTCAACTTCAACGTATCGTTAAAACTATCTTTATAATTATTTTTAATTAAAATTATTAAATTATTTTTTGAATCTCTGTTAATATTTTTATAATTTAATTGCTGGTTTAGTTGCATTCATCAAAAGATTAACTGAGATTGTTTTTTCCTCTTTCTCGTTAAGGAGGAATTGGACAGACAGTCGGAAAAAAAGTTAGTCGAAGCGCCTATGTTTCCTCGGGTTTTTTTTATTTTAAACAGTTTTTTAAAACTAAACTTCTTTTAGTAGAAATGCGGAAAATTTCATTTCCGATTAAATATGCCATCAAAAGTTTCAATCTGATAAAAATTACACATTTTTTTCTTTCGGAATCTGCAGACAGATTTCGGTGAAAAAATAGCTATAATTTGTCTAAAGATTCTGAATGAAAAAATCGGTAATTTTTATCAAATTAAAACTTTTCATGGCTTATTTGACCGAAAATAAAATTTTCCACATTTCGCCTAAAAAAATTTGATAAAAAAAACTTTTTAAAATTAAAAATCTGAAAAAATAGGCGCTTTAACTAATTTTTTTCCCGACTGCTTGCCCAATTCATCCTTAAATGACAATACGAAGTTTCACATAAAAGGATAGAATATAATTTTGTTCTTAAAATTTGAAATTTCTTACAAAAATTTTTCATTTCTTAACATTTATTGGTTCCCTTAGTATTTTCGAAAGAAAATAATTTCCCCCCTTTTTTAAAAAATTCCTCTTTTTCAAAAAAGAAATTTTAACAGAGAAAAATTGGCAAAAACAGTAGATAAAAAGTAAAGAATTTAAACACAAGTTTGTATATTTGTAATTGAGAACCGTAACATTTTCAAATTCACCTATTTGGGAGACATCCAAGTTTTCGAGGAAAAATAGTCTTGTTTGACAAGAAAAATAACAGAAAAAAGTTGCGTCCTTCTAACTGTAACTCTTTCGGAACTTTCCTTTTTCAATCCTAGAATAAAAATTCCTCACCACAATTTCCGCATCGAAAACTTTTTAATGAAAAGTAAATGCATTTAACAAGAAAAAATACCCAAAAAATTGCCCTTTTAAACTTTCAGGAATTAATCCATTACACTTTTCAAAGTACAGGGCGCGTTCCGAAAGGACAAAAGGATATAAATTTGATAATTTAAGTATTTTTTAAATAAATTTTTAACTTCCTTAGGCGGAATATGAAGGTTCTGTAAAAGTTGGTTTTATTTTCATGAGTTCTATATATTAACTTGATCTTTGGACGTTAAATAGGATTTTAAATTTGATTTTAATCTAATTTAAATTTCTTAAATTTTAAAGGAATAAATCTATTTTGTATGACTTTTTTTTTAGAAATAGAATATTTGCTCGTCGAAAAAGTTTGGTCTTGCAATCTGATTATTTTTCAGGAGTTTTTTAAGTCAAAGATGAAATCAAATAACTTTTCTGGCATCCCTTTAGCCTATACAAAACAAAAAAAGAAACATTTATGTTCAAGCCACGACTTAATTAAGAAAATCTTCATTTCCTTTTCAAGTTCATGTAAAATAGAACTCGTTAGACAAGTGTCTGACCTTGATTTTAAGACTCAAGACATTCCTATTTCCTGCTTCCTATACATAAGTCATAAGACATCAATACTCCCTGACGAGCAATTCACAGTTTCCAGGGTATTTAACCAGTTGTCAGATTACAAATCTAAGAATAGAAATGATTAAAACATAGAATCTAAAAAGTAATTTGAAGATGTTCTTTATGAAATGAATATTTTAAATTTTAAATCAATCAACTTTTACACTTCAAATCGTAGAATCTATCGCTGATAAAATATGTCGTTAGAGGAAATAAAGCGACAAGGTAGTTTCCCGATTTGACAAAATAATATTTTGTTCCCAAGGTTATGAATATTTGAATTTTGAGTATCCATTTTTAAAAAACAACCCAATTTTTCTTCAAACCTCCGTATTAAATTTGTGGCACTAATGACACTACTCAAGTTTTCTTATTTTTGTGATTATAAATGGTCTTTTAAAATTCGCTTGAAAATTGAAAAATAGTTTAGAATTAAGAAACTGGCAGAGAATTTTTGGAAAAATAAAATCGATTTTCTCATTTTGAATGTATTTTTATAAAGGAAATTTTTTAAAAAAGTTAATAACACAGAAAATCGAAAAGTATCAAAATGATCCAAAAAATGGATCAATTTACTGATCTGCAGGAACTCTTTTATTAAAAAAATGAATCTTTTTCTCATGTATTTTCAACTGTTTTTGATTGCTACAAAAATTAATGTGCAAATATTCTGAATTTACAAATAAATATTTCATTATACAAATACCCATATTTATTATAAAAATATGTATGAATAAAAAAATTTCTAATAATAACAAATCTTCCGAATAAAAATTCAACAAAATTTCTTCAGAGTAAAAATGCAACAAACTAATTCTCCGAGTAAAAACGGAATAAACGAGCGCATGGCTGGTGGGAGGGGATACACGCACGGATGAAATTTGTTCCGTTTTTACTCGGGAAATTTGTTTGTTTCCTTTTTACTCCGAAAAATTTATGTTCCATTTTTAGTCACAAACTTTTTTGTCCCGTTTTTACTTTCAGCGGCTCACATAAACTAGATTAGACTCTATTAACTCTCGTGGTAACTCCTTTTGTATAGTATTATAATTGCGGTAAAGTTCGTGAGCACAAGGTGAATAATGTAATTGCCAATGCAATTAGAAAATAGAGGTTAAATTGCTCCTTTTTCAAAAGCTTCTTTTACCAAACTGTCTTTCACAATCGAGGGTAATGTGAATATTAACCCCTTTATATTCCGTCGTTATGTTTTCTATCAATAAAAAAAATTCATTAACTAATCGAATTATATAGAATAGATATTAATTTTTTAATTCAATTATTGTACATTGTACAAATTGTACATATTGTGTTTAGGATCATTCAATGAGGTCGCACATTCAAAATGAGAAAATCGATTTTATTTTTCCAAAAATTCTCCGCCAGTTTCTTAATTCTAAACTATATTGTACATATATTGTATGTACACATATTGTACAAATCAATTATTATACATTAATTTTATTTATTTGCAGAATATTTTTATTGACAGGTATTCTCAGTTACCTATGATGATTACACAGGCACACAAAAAACGTGTATAGAGCCAAAAAAGCGACCTATATATGTAGCATTGTAGTGTTGATCTAACATAGTCAAAATCTGCATTGATTGGAATTTTCTGCTTACCAGTTTTTTAAAATTCGAGTTTGAATTTTTAATTAGGTCAAATTAACCCAAATAGGCCACCATAAATCGAAAGTCGTTTCTTTTCGCTGTAAAATGAATTTTTTAACAGCCCTTATGTTCGAAAAAATTTCTCCAGGTTTTGGTTTTGATTTCTTCAGTTTCTATATAATAGAAACTACTTAATATTTCTTTTCGCATTTCTCTCCAGAAAAAATGTAGAATAACGAGCAGAAAAAAAGGAAAAGGGAAAAAAGAAAAAAGGTCAATTTGTTTATAAACAATTGATATTTTTTAAACAAATTCAATGTTTTTATATTCGGAAGAAATATTTATGGAATGTACGTTTTAAAACAAAAAATTCAACGAAAGAATCATCAAAATCCGTTTAGCCGTTCACGAGAAAAATGTTGATCATGTAACATTAAATTTTCATTGTTAATAACAATGTCACTGTCGCAAACAAAAAAATTCCCAAAACCTAGGGAAATCTTTTCGAACATAGGGCTATTAAAAAAATTTATTTTACAGCGAAAAAACATGACTTTCGATTTATGGTGGCCTACTTAAGATAATTTGACCTAAACTAAAAATTCAAACTCGAATAAAAAAAACCTGCTAAGCAGAAAATTCCAATCAATGCAGATTTTGACTATGCTAGATCAATACTACAATGCTATACAGGTCGCTTTTTTGGCTCCGCACAATTTTTTTTGTGTGCCTGTTATTTATCATCTTCAAAAATCTTCAACTATAAGGAAGATTCCTTGTGAAAGTTAATTTTCATTTAAAAATATATAAGATTGCACAATTCTATTTGGCACTACATTTCTACAATATTTACACTACTCTACTTTTACTTGAGGAAAATTATCATTGAAACTACAAAACTTGAGTTAAAACTTTGTTACATTCTGATGAAACTACTTTGATGTTTATTTTTAAAATATTAGACACCATACAGTAAGGACAATTTCGAGGGAGACAGTAAAGTGAGACAGCAATATCGAATCCCATGCGTTTCACGAGCATCTGTCTCACAACCGACTACCCCGAAAATGTCACTGTATACAGATTAATTTAATTTGAATAAAATGCTGAAAGTTTCAACAATATTTTTCCATGACTACTGAAAGAAGTGAAGTGATCTACATACGTGATTTTGAAATCATACCTTTTGGGTTCAGTCTTTCTGGGTTAAACCATGCATCTGTAAACAACATAAGCAAAATACCGAGTTAATACTGTACATTCCATCACCGTAAGATTAAAAGAAAGAAAATTATAAGAGATATAGAATGTATGCATTTACAAGATTTTTGTGTAATTACAAGCGCAGAAATGTGGTTTTTCTTACAGTTTCACACGCTAGAGAAATATTAAAGAAGTTGTAGATTAGTGTTTCAAGAGAGAAGCAAAATCAGTGTGAGTCATATTTTTTCTATCAAATTCTCAACATTTATCCATTAAAAAAATTATAATTTAACATTTATACCATTTATTGGTATTAATATTATTAAAATATAAATTTTGTCCAGAAATATGCCTGACAGAAAATCAGTCATTAACTCATAAGTTAATCCTTTTAATTATTATAAAGTATCTCTTTAAATTTGAACTGATTCAAATTTAAAGAGTAGGCAATATTTTAATTTCAAATATGAATTCTCTTTGTTAAATTCCAAAATTCGTTTGCGCATGCTATTAATTTCAATATTATTTCCATTTATTTTTGAAAATTAAAACTTTTATTCCAGACAAATAGAAACTCGATAAATTTCACTATAATGAAAATTTTCAATAAGAAAAGTTAGTGGTTAAAATATCTATAAACAGTTTGTGATATTACACACACCTTTCACAATGCTACAAAATTAAGAAACTTTTCATTAAGCATATAGCATGTCAAATAATATAAAAATATATTTAAACAAATTTTTGTTGGTTGTAACCATCTTTTGTTGAATCAACCAAAATGTTGGCTAGAAAAAATAAATCCATTGCACATAAACACATTTAATTTTACTGCACATTATTGAAACCATATTTTTCTAATCAAACTAAGTACCACAATTTTTTCTGAGTGATTTTCTCCTGTTTCAAAATCGAAAATGATTCTTAGTTTCGACTATTTTTTATGTTTTTAAGTCTATACAAAGTGACTCACGTGAGTGCACATGTAATACGCGCACTTAACACACAGTATAACACTAGTGTCCCTGACTAACGTGAATATCGAATCTCTCACTTCTGTGGCTACTCTTCTCGTATTTCTGTCTCCTTTTCAGCTCAACTCCCCTTTTTTCAATTAGAAGCATCAAAGCTGTGTCACCCAGAGCTACACTTGCATCATTATATTTTATGCTCTTACAAATACTCTGAAAAAAATTATTCAATAATAAAATACTTCTAGGGTCTCAATATTTATCGACTTCGCCCCAACTTGTCTTAATTAATCAATTCAGAATTTAAGAAAAAAATAATAATTATGCAATTATTTAATTATGGAAACTGGAAATGCATGGACAATTATTCAGATATTCTTCTGTGTTTCTATATATGTATGTATTATGAAAGAATCAATTAGTCATATTTGTAATAATAGTTTATCAATACATACTTTCAGTTTTATATTTTGCAAATACTCATGACTTCAATTAACTGAAATCTGGGTCACATTTTTTAAACAATAGAAATTTTTCTATTCAATTTAGTTATTTAAAAAATAAAATATATTTTTAAAATATAAATCAAAAACTTAAAACTAAATTTCAACATTTCAAGCAACAAAATTTGGACAAAATAAAAAAAAGTCACCAAAAAACTGTCAATAAAAAATAAATAAAAATAATAACAAATTTTTAAAAATGAATTGTTCATCTGTGAAATTAAGGATAAAAAATCCAATTGAGGTGATTTCTCAATAATAAACGAAATGTATATTAAAATCCATCGTATTGATCAAAATTATATTTAAACTACTCTCTAAATCTGAATTAGTAGTTTCCTACTAATTAAATAGTGCCGAATCGTTTACCAATTGCTTTAGTAAGCATTTCTACTAATTTTTAGTAGAAAACTACT
>JBAGKK010046998.1:0-10248 GCA_037177015.1 Euceroptres primus
ATTTTCATTTTGTAATCGAAATAAATGATTTTTTAAATGAAAAAAACGCTACGAACTTATGCACACACCCAATATTTTAGGTTAGAATTTAGAAAAAATTACTTTTAAAAATCTAAAAAATGTATATAAAAAGCAGGGTCCCTTTAAGCACTTCTCTTCTTTTTCTGATGATTCTGAGTTAACTCCTCTGAAATAGATGTTTTGGTCCTTTAGCTTTACAGGTTCGAGGGAAATACTGTTCAACGTCGATGTTAGTTATCGGCGTGATTTTCAACTAGACACTTGAGTCGAGGAAAAGAACGCATTTTGGAAAACAAATTCTAGTTTCACATACTTTTGTCCTGTCCGGCGAATATTTATCTTTCTCTTGGAAGAGATTAAATTAAAAATAATATAATAACAGAAGTTTGACGGTGTTGTGATAGTTTGGAAACAAAATTTTTTTGCTCATGAATTAAACAAAATTTTGTATAAAGTTTGCAAATTCTATTGTGAGAAAGAGAGGTTTTAGTGAGTCTTTTGTAGTAGTGGTCCATTGAGGTGCCTGGACTTATCCATGGGAATTATTTTACTACGTATTCCACTGGAACAAAAAAGGCTCTATAGGCAATTTGCAGTTCATGTCTGAGTCCTCTTTTGCATTGATTATATCGTTCTTCATTACATGGGATGACTCTTTGAGATATATAAATTCTTAGTCAAATGAAATAACAAAAATCAAAAACTCATTACTTTTAGTCCTACGCAAGTGCTCGTATAAACAGAAACATATTTATTGTTCGCACGTTCAAAAAATTTCTGCAAATTATGTACCGTACGATTTATGATAATGTCCATTCGGTAATGCATTTTTAAAAAGTATTAATTAAATAAAAATATAATCGAAAATCTGGAGGCACAGTCAGATAAAGTACGAAAAAAGAAAATCAAGCTTCTTAGTTTTACAATAGTTTTAAAATTTCTTATCTCCACTCTACATATTTTAAAAATAATTTTGAAATTTATTTTTCAACATTTATTGAATGTCCACTCGGTAATCTTCCTAACATGTAAATTATTTATCTCCACTACAGAAATGATTCTCGATCTCTTAAATTGGTATTTTCGTTTTATTTTGGATCACAATTATTCGACTGCTCCTATTTGAAACAACGTAACTCATTTTTGCGCATTGTCAGACGGGCGTCTGTCCCGCTTACAGCGTCTGACTTACGTCCGTCTGACAATGCGCAAAAATGAGTTACGTTGTTTCAAATAAGAGCAGTCGAATTAATGGAAAAAAATACTTAAGCTTGTTCTGAGAAATTTTTTTTTCCAAAAATCGATAGGCCAAATTTCACAACTTTTGGCAACCCATATCCAGTTTAAAAATTGTAATAAAATCATTAAATTTAATTTTTATTACAGATCCACCATGGATTATTCCTCCACAAATTACAGCCTGTGGACCAAATGGTGTTTGGAGTGTCTGTACATCAAAATGTGAACCTAAATGCAGTAATTATAAGGAAAACCTTCTTTGTACTGACGTAAGATGATTTTAAAAATATTAATTCTGCATTTTATCCACTCAATAAGAAAAATACAAATTATTACATGGATGCTATAAAAATTTAATTACTATTTTTTAAATTTAATTTTAACAGGAATGTGTAAAAGGTTGTCGATGTAACAAAGGTTACCTACTAGATGACGCTTCTGGTCTCTGCATTTTATCCCAATACTGTAATAAAATTGTACAAAAGCCGAAAAATGGATCCTAAAGAAAATAATAATATAGATTTATTTTCAATTTTTAAATAAAAATACAAATTGAGTTTGTTTTCCTGTTTTACAATAAATGTACAAATGGAATTTAGTATGTATAAGTTTTCTTGTTTGTTCCTTTATTGTGTTACTATTATTATTATGATTATTATTATAATTATTATTACTATTATTATTATCATGGCTCACTGAACATTTTTGGAGTATAAATAAATGAGCTTCTTCTATTTATTCATTTATTATATTTTTTTCCTGATGCGAGAACAATTTTTATCGCTGGCAAGAGAAGCTAAAATGATTATTATTTTTATTAAACAGCCTTTCACCAGTGAAGGCATATAATTAACTAATTAAATGATATATGATATTATATGAATATAATATATGAATATAATTATATGATATAATATGAATGCTTACATACACTTTTTTTTTTAATTCATTTTGAATAAAGTTTTCAGGAGTTGAGACTGGAAAGTAAGAAGGTTGAAAGGACCAAGGGTAACCTTGAAAACGAGTATGGAATCTCTGGAGCAAAAAAGAATGTGCGTACTTAGAGTACTCGACCACGTTTTAACTCCTTTGTCGTATAAACCCCGGGTATATGTACTCCAGACAATTACGTACGTTAAGTCACAAGACACGAGGTACTCGTGCACGTATACACATAATTTTCATTTTAAAAAAAGTACTCGAAATGAACTTTCAATTACTTGTATAATATAAGTGTCCTATCAAATATCTTTACATAATTGCAACTTTTATTTTTCGAGGAAGTCGAAAGTCAATTATAAAAATTTATTTATAATAAAATGTGAAAGATTCATATTTTAGTATTTTTAAATTGGAATCTTAGTTCTTGATTTCTTTGAAATAGAATCATTCATTGAGATGACTGTAAGTTAAGACAAATTGAAATTAACAAAAATCAACAATTAAATTAAGTTTAATAAATATTTAATTAAATGTTTAAAGTCTAATAACAGTATGAGATCATTCGAAACAAAAATATACAAATATAAAATGTAATGTGGATCCAAAAAATTGTATTATATATTTTTATCATTTAGAAATTAGAATAATCATTTTTTTCGACATCTATACTTTCTTTTTCCAGAATATAAAGTTGTAAACACTAAATACAGAAGGTTCTTTTTACATTCTCATTTTGTTATATGTAACTAACATTATATTCAAATAATAGCCCAATTGACCAGTTATCAGGCTGTAATCTTGCTTTTGAAATAAATTTTTTTTTAAATAATAATATATCTGATGGATCTTCAGTTCTAATTTTCGTAAATGATTATTGATAATCTGACATAATATCAGGAATTCTTTTAATTGCAAAGTACAGTAGCTATTATTACTAGCATACGTTTCTAAAAGAAACAGATTCTAAAGAGATAAAGAATTACCAATTTTTCAGGTACCTTTCATTATAACTGTAAAATGGCTCTAAAACAAAAAAAAAATAGTATGTAGAAAAAATTGTAATAAAATTGAGATAATGACGCAAACATAGAAAGAATATGAATATTGCAATTTTGAAGAGTGGGATTACCAAAAAGTGTTAGTTAAAAATGAATCCTGTTGGTATTTTTAATACAAAAAAATTGTGGTTTCGTTTGCGCATACGAATGTCAATGACCGAATATATATGTTGGCCAGACCCGACTTTTCGGTGGTATTGAACGGGTCCCCCTCCCCCGAGAGCTGAATCCCCCTTTCCTCACCCCTTTCCTCTTCCATAGTGGTCCCGGAGAACTCTACGTTGATGATAGTATCCTGACATCCTCGTTGTCCAACGCGTTGCCAAAATTCGGCGATGATTGATGGCTATTAACCCGGACCAACTTTCAACCCACCTCAATTCCTTCTAGCATCAGAGGCAATGACGAAACAATTGATATGCACGAAACTGGGTGCATACGATACGTAAGAAGAAACTATATACACATTATATACACACATGTATACATTCGACGATTCCGTATTCCTCACAGGAACGTAGCTAGGATCCTCTGCACCCCTTATTTATTTAAAAAATGCGTTGAATTTTGTAAAAAAAATTATAGGCTTGAAAAAAAATTCTCATCATATATGAGGCACTGAGAATGATAAGGTAAACCCCACACTTAGAAAAAATAAATCTTGAATGAACCAAAAATTTCCTTGCAGCAAAGAAATTTAACTGAAATAATTTATAACACTTAAAACCTTAATGAATCTGTAACAGAAAAAATCATTGAAAAATCCATCTGCATCTCCACCAGTCGGGGATTTGAACTCGGGTCCTCTGAGGTAAGAGACGAGTGCGTTGCCAATGCGCCAAACAGCCAGACGAAAACCAGAGTGAAAACTCTATACTTAAATCTCTTTAGATTCTCAAAAGAATATTTTTTGAACGAAGAAGCTAAATATTCAACCAAACAAAATATTTATTTCATTAAAAAATTTATCCCATTTAAATGAAATAAATAAACTTTTATCGCAACAGAATGTTCCTTTTAAGTGAATAATTTTTATTTACCTCAACAAAATTCTTCTTTCAGTCGAAGAAATCAAATTCTTAATTCATATATGCACACATTAATTGATTCAAATACAGATTTATCGTCTCAAATGCTTAAAAACATTCAATCGAAGAAATATTTCTTTGGCATTGATTTTCAGTTCAAATGAACCCGAATTTCCCATGTCAAAGAAATCATTTTTTCGAGTTGATTCTGTCATTTTTTTCCTCTCAGTTTCCTCAGAATCTTCACTTTCTTGACGAGCCTGCTCAATCCAACTCGAGTGAATATCCAAGAAAACCGATTAGAAAAAATTAATTTCCAATCCCAAGTCCTGGTTTTTCTTCCAAATTGGGTTGACTATCCTTATTTCCTTTTCTTCTCACTCACGATGGGTTGATTGTATCCCACTTCTGACACCAAAAAGATATCTGTGACACGCCGAACTGTTTTTCACGGGAATTGTTAATTAACGGGATGTGGTTCTTCATCACAAGGAATTGAAATTTGCCCCATCGATGAGTGAAATCCGTTGTTCCATCAAAAATAAAAATGATTTATTTAAAAGGTTTCAAAATGAAATAAACTATAAAATTCACTTTAATTATTCAAGATACTACTGGTTTATTTATTGATGTAACAAGTTAAAATTGACAAGTAATTTCTGTTTCTAAGTGCAAAAATCTTCTAAGCTTCTCATCTAGTTCGCATAGGGTTTTTATACAGTTCCCCTTTCTTGATCGGCAAGCTACTACCCCTACCTCATCAAAACTAGTCATGATTTTATAAGGTCAATTGTGCTCAGTACGCCTACCACTCTTAAACCTTGAAGCTGATGATCATCACGCATAATGAAACTTGTAAAAGGACAAACCGCAAAAGTTACATGAATCACCTAGATGATATACTATGTGCAAATCTAATCGTTTATCTATTAGTCATTCCTGTATCATCCTTTTTCATTTAACAGCCAAATAATCCGTGTTCTAATGCTAACTTGTCCTTGCTTGGATACTAATCTCTCTCCTATATAATAACAGTTAAAATTTAATTAAAATACCAATTTCTAATTTCCCATATAGATTTCGTGTATTTCAATTCTTTCCGCTATTCTAAAGACCGATTTGCTGCCTCTAGTAGAGAGTTTTATAATTTCACGCCTATCGTTACAAAACATGTACTTTGGCGGGAAATTCAAAAAGTTTTGAAATATCATTCATGAAAAACTCAATACCATTCTTTTTTGGAAGTATTTTTTATGAATAATACATAATTAATAACTAATAATTGTTTCTAATTTTTTTATTAAAATACAAAATATAATTTTTGAATCATTTGCAGCCTCTGTGAGAGTCAAAATTGATATCCCGAGAATAATAAAATAATAATAAAATAAAAATAAAATAAAATAATAAAAATAACAATATTTTAGTATAATTTAACAATGTTAATTCAGACTTGAATTAACATTATTTCTCTTTTTCATACTTGTTCAAGAGTTTAATACTTACTTTAAAATTTAGTGATATCGTTGCAATTGAAAAAGAACATAGAACGACACAAGTTGGAGCAACTTTCTTCCAAAATCAAACAATCTGCACCAAAAAAATTAATTTAAAAAATACCATCCATAATATTTTGTTTATATTTTATATAAATTAGTTTGCTGTTTCTAATATACGTAATGCGTACCTCATGCTTGAGAAGGGCAAAACTGGAGAATTCCATCCAAACTAAAACTCAAACTATCATAAAATAAAAAGGAGCTGCTAAACCTCCTTGATCCACAGAAAGTCAAAATTGATATCCCAAGACAGATGAACAACCGGAAAAAATATTATATTTTTGGTATAATTTAACAATGTTAATTCAGACTTGAATTAATATTATTCCTCTTTTTTAAAATTGTTCTGGAGTTTAATACTCACTTTAAAATTCAGTAATATCGTTGTAATTAAAAACGAATATAGAACGAAACACGTTGAGGCAACTTTGTTCCACAATCAAACGATCTGCAACAAAACAATTAATTTAAAATATGCAATCCATTATATTTTGTTTATATTTTATATAAGTTAGTTTACAGGTATGATGCAAGGCTTCCAAAGATTGAGGTTAGGAACCAACCTCTTGCATTCAAGTTACAAATTTATATATGAGTAATATTGTATTTTGTGTACTTACCGTCAAGATTATATGAGAGCCAACACAAAGATGTTTTTCGTAACCTTAGCTCCATTGTAGTCCATTGTATAACAACAGCATTGTTACTTCGATATGAAAACCCGGCACGTAAACACACATAACCGGCAACTGACCGGCACTCTGCTATCTAATGGAAAAACATAGTTGTAACATTTGCCATAGAGGTTATTTCAGGCTCAGAATGACAACCTGCAAATGGCTAAAGTCACTAGATGTCTAAAAGCACAAAGGAAAAAAATAAACTTTTATACAAATGTATTAATAACTAAAATATGATAAAATATATGGAGCAGTACAATTGTACTAAACTCATAGTACTATGAAAATGCCAAAGTGGTATTAATAGTACTGACTCCGTCCAAAATGTACTAATCTAGTGCAATAGTACTAAAAGTGGCAACACTGCTCATTTCCCAAACATTATTTCTCAGTCAACGAGAAATACAGTTCGGCCGTTTTTTGCTGAACAATATTTCAGAATCCAAAAATTTATTTCCTAACCAAAAACGAAATAACAGCAAATAGATAATTAAATATCATTGATTATAATTTTAGGTAAAAAAAATAATTGTTTTTGATAAACATTGCATATTTTAATTAGTAATTTATTCATTATTTAATATAGTCTTTGTATAAGAAACTCTCTTTATTTCCAAGCTATGATGGTTTTAAACCACGAAGATACTTTATAAATAAAATTTTTTCTCTAACAATAAATTCAACTTTGAGATTGTAATCTTTCTTATTATTTATAAGAACACTTAAAAACATTACACTGTGACCAGATTTTCTAATTTATTAATATTTTTTCAAAATTCGTCACCGACCGAAGAGTTTTATAAATCATATGGAATTTGATTTTTAACTTACAAACAATTAAACTTCTTATGCTTATTGGAAGATCTGATGCATAGTAATAAAATTGAAGACTTGTTTTTTTATATTTTTAGAATTCTTGAAGTGTCTTAGTTTTCAAGTTCTATGATAACATATGAGTATCACCGGTCATAAAACATTAACGACAGACTTTCAAACGTTTCGATTCCTCAACTTTAATGGAAATGATTCGTATGAGCACATTATAAACTTAAAAATATTCATGAATAATAGCAGGCGGGCACGGACTATCGAAATTTAACTTTTTGACCAGCCCATATGTCATCACTCAATCTCAATGATTAAAAACATAGTATGTAAAAAAAAAGCAATCACAGACGAGTGGAAACACAGAAGCTTCAATGTGGACTGACAGAATGAATAGTACTTTATTATTATAGATAAGTTAAAATATAATTTAAAGTCATTACTGTAAATATAATAACATCACAATGTCAAAACCTCGAAATTGATTAAACAATAAAATTTCACACCAGTTTTCATTTACATAAAATGGATAACTATTAGAAAACCGTACAAAAATTAATTAAGAAAACAAATATTACATTGTAAAACCGAATACTTACTATCATTACACCTTCAAAATAGGTGTAGAAATAAACTTAAATCAAATATAAATTTGTTTGAATTTAAGAATGTAATAAACTGAATTTGAGAAACGATATGCTTCATTACTAAAATTAAGATAGACTTTTTCTTAAATCTAGTACAAAATTTAACTTAAATTTGAAACCTTAAATTCATTATACACTCATCTCTCGACTGAGTTCCGCCTAGTCGAGCGCCGGCTTGATGGTTGTTCACGCTTGACTGCTTCTGTCTTCCTTCCCCCTGAACGTCCCTTGACAACCAATATTGAAGCTCATCACTCGAACAGTCAGGGCTGCATCAGAAGTTGTTTACATCGCGACTCTCTGGGCATATACTTTTGTACGTCCAGAGACCACATATGCGATCCTGGTTGACATAAGAGTGCTCGCTCGCCGCTTTAAATCCGGTTCAAACTGGATTTTAATAGCGCCCGATGCAGTTCCGACCAGACCCGCGGCCGACGCTCAATCGAGAGATGAGTGCATAATCATTACTAAACTTACGTTGTAGTCCTCCTTGTATTGTAACAATTTTATGTTGTTTTAAGTGCTTGTTTTAAGTATTCGTTTTTACAGTGTATTCGAAAATTTATTTTAATAGATGAATCAACAGAGATTGGAATATAATTCATTGCTGGGTATAGTATTTTCATGTTTTATAAATAGGCCGTATGAAAACTATTAGGTGCGTGTGCCTCTAAAGATTCTAAAGCCTCAACTTTCCGTATCATATGAATCATCCATTTTTCTTCTGCGATCGGCAGATTGCGTATTTTCATGAATTTCACACCTACGTCCATCAATATTTTGTTCTGTTCGATATTAAATATACGAAACTTCACGTCAGGGAGAATTATTAAGGCAAGTTCAGGCATAAAGTTTGAATTTGCTAAAAAATACGGAGCATTTAGATGTACTTCAAAAAGAACACGTAATTGCAACTCAGTTTTTGGTAGATCACGTAATTTGCTAAGTGCCAGTGCTTGACTCTCCATTATGTGCACGAAGTTGGTGGTAGTATGTAATTTCTGTCGGAGCTCCAGATAAAATGTACCTATCTCTATAAGCGCCCCGCAATAAAATACTTTTGGCTTCTCCCAATGGGTAGAAGTTACGGGTGGTCTCATAGCGACTTTGTATAATGCTTCTTTTGCGCGCAATTCTAAAATCCTAGGAGTAAGCGTAACGGAGACTTGTCCAAATAATTCTCCAAAAGATATTTAAGAGCATAATAATCTTCAAGTTTTATATATCCATATGCCATATGAAATTCGTATTCTTCAAATACAGCTTCTATATTGAGGCCCACTAGTTCTTGATAGCGTTCTGTGTAAAGTTCATTAATTCTCCGCTTTACTTGCTCTACACAGCTTGTTACATCAGGATCACTTATTAGAGAATATAACAGCTTATCGAAATCTTCTGGATTCTTTATACGGAAGTAAGCGTATCTATTTCTTATCGAGTTTCTATCCCACCCTTTAATCAACAAATTCGCCAAATCATTATATGTGGGCATATCCTTGATAAGGTACGGATCCACTATCACATTATATAGGTCCAAAACTTTTTCATGACTCGACCCAGGATCATTCAATCTCTGGTCATGTTGTGCTCCACTCGGCCCAGGTTGAGGCTCACTCGGAACATGTTGACTCTGAACAGGATGAGGTCCACTCGGGCCATGTTGACTCACACGCGGGCCATGTTCTTTAGCCAAAACAAATTCAGCCAAAATTTCTCTAACTTGTTCTCTACTAACGCGAGGGTTATATCTTGCTACCTGGTCTGCAACACGCTCAATATTTTCATGCCTCTCTTTCCTAAAGACGTTCTTTTCACAGTCGAATCTTTTAACTCTATGGCCTGACCCTGGATTGCAAGGATCAAGTACAGTAGGATTTTCCCTTCTGTTTTAATTTGTTTAATTGGCTGTCCTAAAGTTGAAGGAACAGGTTCAAGCAAATGATTCTCATTTAATACTAACTCAAAATCAGAGGTTTTGCCAGTATTTAGATTAATTTCTTTGTAATGCACCCTACCCCATTTAACAATTCTTAATACGACAACAGGAATTTCAGTTGTCGAATCAGATTTCCTGATTTCTGCATATCCCTCGCGTAACCGAACACGCTTAGGTCCATAAGGATGAACTCCATCTAAGTAAATTCTTCTAAAGACTTGATAACCATCCAGTTTATTATTATTATTATTTATCGGCATTTGGAACTCGAAAGTTCATTGCCTCATCTACCCGAGACCGCCACGCGTCT
>JBAGKK010047009.1:0-10248 GCA_037177015.1 Euceroptres primus
ATTTACTTAGGGCAGTAAAAGTAAATCATGAGGAATAAACTTGACTCTGCGCAAAGAACGACGAATATTCCGCGAGCTCAGAAGCGCGCTGAAACTAGCGAGCGAAGCAACCTTCGCGAGCTATAAGGACCTCGCGCGCAGCGCGTGGTTCAACGATAACGGAGCGCGACGGCCACTCCGCGCGCCCTAGGTGCGCTCAAACTTGCGAGCGATGAGAATGTGCCCGCGCCCCCGAAGGGGGCCGGGCAGATGTTTTTTTTACTCAGGGAGTCTCAAAACGTGGAGATTTGATGAAAATTCGAAAAATCAGTTTTCACATAAAACTGATACCTTCTCATATGATGATGAGAATATAAAAATCGTCTTTAGAGGTACATACATATGCAAAGATGAACAACACAGAAAAAACGTAGGAGATATCTTACCTCGATTCCGGGGTAAAAATTACCTTCTAAAATAAATTAACTTTACATGATAAATTTTATCTAAATATCGCTTACATTTTTTTTTTGTTTTTCCATGACAAAACATGTATCTTGAAAGACGTGAAGATGCCTTAATAAAAATTTATCCATCTAATAGAATACCTGCACAAATTTTATCCTTCGTTTTTTCTGTATATTATAGCGAAGAATGTATATTATTGTTTAAGAATATTTTAATATTTTAAAAATATATACATAATTAATTTTACAGGTGTTGTCAGATCCTTCACTCAATCAAGATGTATGTAATAACATACAACAGGATGAGATCGAGGACGTAATCCACCAAATGCAATTAGCGGAACTATTCATTGTGGAACCCGGTGACAATCTTGTACTACTGTTGAAGAAAGAATTCAAGGACACAATTAACTTTTTTGGCCACTTCAGACAATCTAACAAGAGAGAAAAAATACATTATCGACCTAATGATGGTAAAGAAGAAGAATTTTTAAGAATGGCAAATGAAAGTATTTTTCAATTTCGGGAAAAAGGCATATTATATCACGTTTACCCTGGAATCAATACAATAAACAACGAGGTATTCGCAAAGTATATTACCTACAAAGTTGTAAATAATGCTCTGAGATTAAAAATAGTTTTTTTCCTTGACGAAATGGATGAAGTTACTGAATTGCAAAGATATTTTGCTTTGACTCATAATTCAAAAATACTTTTTTCTAACGTCAGTCAGTATCAAAAAAGTATTGCGCTCATGCAATATGATTCCAAATCTATTGTGTATTTCCAATATTACTTTGATGGTACTTTATATATGCCTATTATGGGAACAGAGTACTGGACTGATAACTTTGATGATAAAGTAATTCAAACGATCAATGAAAAATTAAACTATGCGGAAATTAATGCAACAAATATTAACTTCACCTTCTCTAAAAATCAAAGGTTAACAAAAATAATAAATTGTACAGAGAGCAAACTAAGGAAGAATTTTTCTTCAGACTTAATCTCACTAACTCAAGTGATACAAACCCACTATTTACAACTAGAAAAAAATTCTAAGCACGTAGGAAATTTGCTGGTGGAATTGAATCGAGGCTACACAGAATTTTCGCAGTTCATAAAATTATATCACCGTTACGAAAAAGGTTTGGGAACAATGTTTTCTCATCTACGAGAACTTCTTGAAGTATTAGTGGTCGAAAATGTAAATGAGCTCTTGTCAAAAATCATCGAAAGCGCGAAAAAACTCGACTTTTTACAATCAACCACCGGTACTAAGGTAATCGCTACGCAGTTTCTTAAATTTTTAATCGAATTTTCTGAAAAAGGTATTTTAGAAAGCATACCTTGGTACAAGAAGTTGAACAATTTATATTCAGAAAGTGCCCCCTATTTAAGTAACAATGTTCGCACCATCATGGAACCGAAGTTTGAACAACTGATCACGCTAACACTTTCTGAGCAAAATAAATCTGAAATGTATAATCTAGACGTAAAGAAGAAGAATTTATATGATACCAAGCGAGACATACTGGATGGTGGTATGAAAAAAGAGTGCATTTTGATAGAAAACAAAGAGTTGCATGATGGCAAGCAGAAAGTCTTTAAATTACTGTTACACGGTACTACTATTAGCTTCAGCGACATCCCTGATACGTGGTTCAATCTTTGTGAAGGAACAATAAGATACCTTGAATTTTTTGCAGGCGATACGATTATAATAGACAAGGATTTTAAGAATAACGAAAAAACTTTGCAACTTGTAGCAATCGCTCCAAAATTGTGGGTTATGGGTGAGAGAACAATAAACCTTAATGGTGCTGATGGCAAAAAGCACAAAAACGAGTTTGCTCAAAGTGGAAAACCAGGACGGCCAGGGGATGATGGTATCCCTGGGCTGCCAGGAGAACCTGGTGGAATATTCATTGGGATAACAGAGGAAATCATCAATGAACGTATGCTTCGTATTTTGGCAAACGGAGGTAAAGGTGGACCAGGACAACATGGTGGTGATGGAGGAAGAGGTATAGAACCAGCTAGTCCTAATATGGATGATGTATATGACAATGATCTGATTATACTTCTTGCATCAAAACTATCTTATCTCTATCCATTGAAACGTACGACTGGTGGGAATGGAGGACAAGGTGGACAAGCAGGCAAAGGAGGCAATGCTGGACAAATTATTTTGCAAGGCCTGAAAGAAAATTTTAAAATGTATGATGGCATAGCCATACCTGGGCAATTAGGTTGGGTGGGAAAGGGTGGAGCAGGAGCCGCAGGAAACATATCATACGGGAAATATAAGTCTCTTCGTATTACTCTCAGCTTACGCGACTACGAGCATGAAAAAATGATAGATTTTGAAAATACTAGTGAAGAAGAACTAATGCAAGACAAAATTTATTCAGTTATTAAAAATGGTACTGCAGGTGAAAGTGGTAAGAACGGTAAAGATATTAAGTTGCCAACGATATTTAAAGGCTTCAGAGATTATAGTTTCATTGTAAACGATTACAAAAATTTCATCAGACAATATTTGGATAAATCAAATAAAATGGAAATATGTACTGAATTCTATGCGAAATTGATCAACAGTGAGCAAATTAACAAGAAATACACAACACTGGGACTGCTTGACGAATTGAAAGGCTTGGAGAAGCAGTTCGTGAATTTGACGAAAAAAGTGGATTTATTTCCCATGTACCATAATTTACAAAAAAGGATCGAAGAATATGCAGCACATCGACTGGAAAGTGAATCGGGTAAAGATTATGGCGTAGCTCTTGAATACGCTCGCACGGCTATACTGACTAAATCTCTATATTTCATCGATAATACTGATTATTATGTAACACATCTGCGAAAATATTTAGACTTAGTATCAAGAAATCTTAATATTCTAAAAGAAAATAATGTGGTATATACAGCTAATCTACTAGGTGAAGATTATAAGGATGATATAGAGCAAAAAATAAAAGAAGCACAAATGATTATTGAAACTCAGCTTAGAAATGAGGTCAGTAAAGTGAACAATCTGATGAAAACGAAGACTTACGATTTGATAGATGAAGCTATAAAACTGGAAAAGAAAAGTTATGCAAAAAGGGATGCCTTGAGGAGTGCGAAATCGCAACAGCTCTCTTTCACAATTCTGAAGACAATATACTTGTCAATAGCAGCTTTAGTTCCTGGTGGACAAGTGGCAGCAGCGGTAGCATTTACAGGAATCATGTTCGTAGAAAATTTTGCTCCAGATTATCAGAAAGGCATATCTGGAGAAAAAATACCAACAGCAGCAGGAAACCAAGTTTCAGAAGCCTTAGATATTCTGAAACATTCGAAGCAGAATCAACTGAACATTTTGAAAGAAGAGATCGAATTCGTGAAGAACGAGAAGGCACAGCTGCGAACTGTAAACAATCAACCAGAAAAAGTATTGGATACAGTAGTTAACATCCTTGAAGACAAAAGGAAAGCCATAGAAGCAAACAGAACGAATCTTACGGAGGAATTAGTAAGTTTGGAGGACCAGCTTACAAAATTGATGCAAGAGGCGGAAGAAGAGTCGAAATATGAAACAAGTGATTCGAAAGTATTTGCAGTCTTTGGTAAATTGAACGTTTTCTTTATTGCGCAGAATTGGAATTATGGCATGCCTGATGAAGTCAAAGGTGATGCAGAGAAAATAAAAAAGTTAGAAGAGGATTTGGAATCGGTGGAGGACGATATAAAAAAACTGCAAGAATATAAAAAAAAAATCTATAAAGAATTTATTCCTGTTTTAGAAAGCATCTATCGGGATTTGCCTTCAGATAAGACTTTAAGCGCACAATCTATAGTGGCCCTAGATGTTTCGAAATGGAAAGTGCAAGCAGCGCTGAAGAATGTAAAACTAGTGGTAAGAAAGTTCACAGAAGGGTTCAAGGTTGCAGATGAAATGAAATTACTTATAGAAAGTTTAGAAAATACCATGAATGTTATAATTAGCATGTTCAACCGAATTCAAAGTTTTCAACAGGAGAAGAAACTCGTCACTTATATTAACAAAGTGAGTAACGCTCGATTCCAGGATTTTCTTTTAAAAGATGAAACCCTTATAACAGCAATGCTTGAGACTCGTATGTTAATTTGTACTAATCTTGCGCTGATTCAGTATGAAAGAGTTTATATCGCGTTCAAACAGTTTGTATTTCCGTTCGCTAAGAAGTATTTAAGTGATATTACTAAACCAGATGAATTAGTGTTAGTCGAATTTAATGATTATTCTTCGATTTTCAAAAATGTCTCAGACAATGTCTATAGCATTAAATATAAAATTGACGAAATGGAAAGTGCCGATTCTAAAAATGGTAAATTTTATGAACCGGTTTTTCTCTTTAATAACCACTCAGGACCATTTCAAATGTGGAAAAACGAAACAGACAACGAAATGATATCGAATTTTTTGGACGGAAAAGAAGTGATATTGACTCCAGATGCAAGAAAATTTGCATTTGAGGGGGTGAAGTTTAAGGAGATTAAAATTCGTTTAGTACCCAAAGATAAAAATGATCAGGAATATTTAAATGTTCTGTTAAGTTCATTGGAGGTAAGAATGACGCATGAGGGTGACTCACATTACATTTGTGGAAACAAAACGTACTTAATATCCCGTTCGCCTATTACATTCGTAAGAACTTTTAATGTAGAACATACAGGAATGTTAGAATCTGTGAAGAATTTTGCAAACGGAGAGGATGTGGCGAGTCCATTTGCTACTTGGCGAATACAACTATTGACAGCTAATATGAATAGGATTAGAGAAAATTATTTCTCGGATTTTAAGAATAAAGTAGATTTAGTATTGGAAGGATTTGGTACTTTTATATACCCAATCAATCCTATATGTAATAAAAATACAAATTTGTCTGAATATTACGAAGAGTATGTTTCTATGGTAGTTTAACAGCAATTCTTTGAACTAACAAAAATAGTTCTGCCTATGTAATTGTGCATGTATTCTTTCAACATTTGTTATAAAGTAATATGTTTATATAAATGCGCAAATAATTTATGCCTATTTGTGTAAGGGGCCATCCATAAATTATGTAACGCATTTTGCGGCGATTTTTGTTTCCTTCCTTCCCCATGTAAAGCATTTTTCCGACTTTTCTTGTAATTTTTGGCCATTGTGTAACACCAGGCTGGGCCCTTCCCTGCCCGCAAATGTGTTACGTAATTTATGGATAGCCCCATAATAAGTAGTTACAAAATAATTGTAATAAAATAAATAATTATTGTAAAATTATTAACCAGTCTCTTCCCTTTCTGTCATTTGCGAAGCAATTTTTCGCGCTGAAAACGAATTTGACATTTATTTATGCCTATCACTTTATCCCGCACAAGGTATTAAAAAACTTGGGAGACTTTGAAGTGTTTTTGAAAATTTTTAACTGTACAATATTCAAACCTTCACTTGATACTTATCTTTTTTAACTCAATATAAGTGATTTCTCGAAAGCACAATTAATCAAAAACAGTTTTATATTATTTAACAATTTTTCATTTAAAAGTAGTTTTTGGGATCCTCGCACGACAGGACATTTTTCATACTTTGTATTTCATAGTTCCTAGGCAATGGTATCTAAAAATTTTTAATTCCAAGGTTACTTTAAGAAGAAATTTAATTTTTATTTCATGGTAGCGTAAGGAGTCTAAAATTCTTAGGAGTTTTCTGAAATAACATTTTGTTTTCTTTTTCATACACTTACTGCTTCACTGCTTTTGTCAATATGGAAACTTTTTAAATATTTATTTGTCGACGTTAAGTGGAGTTTAGGCGATATTTGATAATTGAATAGATGTTGATTGAAATCTTGGCGATAACTGGACGTTTTACCATATAAGAAAGAAGAATGATACAAAAAATCACTTCTTGCCGAAAAGTTGAAAAGTTAACTTACAAAGCAAACAAAAGAGTGACTAAGTTTGATTGAATTCACGAAAAATTTTAAAACACATCCGAGGTATGTTTTAAACATTTAGTGTAATTTACTTTCTTTCAAAAATTCGTGAGAAAAAAATTTTTACTTAGAACAACTGAACCGTTGCATCCTAAGGGGTCTAAAATTTCTTGGTCCGAGCGCAAACGGATCCTGACAATATAAACATTACAATTTTTAAAATATTTTTTGATATTATCCAAGCAAATTAAGAACTCTAAACAAATTTCCAAAAGTCAAAGTTGAAAAAAACAAAAGCGTTGAAAGGCCATTGCGCTCAGACCAAGAAATTTTATACCCCCTTCTACGATGCGGCGGTTCAACTTGTTGAAATTTATAATGTTTTAGAGAGTTTTTCGCAATATTATATTTCAAAAGGAAACATTGAGTAAAAATAGGAAAAATGGTAATAACTGCAAATATGAGAAAATAAATATCATTAATAACAATTAAATAAATCAATAAAAATTAAGGCTTATAGAAAGACCAAAACTGCAGATTTTTAATATGTAATAAAGACGTAACTAAATGGAAAAAAATTATATTTCTTTTGTGCTTATTTGTGAAATTATGTTTGATAGGGGAGATCTTTCAAAGCGACCTACGGGTTAAAATGGCCAATCTTTAATAATTTATAGCGAAAATAAAACATAAATCGATTGATAATGAAGAATCGTTTTTAAACACATATGTTTAAAAATAGTTGCTTAATATCAGTGAATTATCGAAGATTAGCCATTTTAACTTGACCATGTTGGACTGAGCTTCTCTATGTTTTTTACCAAAATCCACGAATGGAATTGTGGAATAAAATAAAATCGTAATTAATCTGTTTTTTTAAAGACGATGGAAAACAATTGTAAAATTTGAACTACCCTTAATGGGAATATCCTTTTTCATGATAATATCAATTTACTGTTTCTTCCAGAGACATTGCAAATACCACCGAGGTAAACGGAAATATTTTACTTATTTTTAATTAACTTTCTGATATGAATTTTCATGATTATGTCTTTCAAAATTCTGTCGCTCCAAAACATTCCATCTTTTCCGAGATGTATTGAAATTGAAGTTTTTGTTTTAATTAAAAATTTAAGCTTTGCACACAAAAAACGGTCAAATAAAATTTTTAACGAAAGTGTTTTGGGTCGCAGCTTTCTGCACAGCATATATTAGGGTCACAAGTGAAATACCTGAATAATTTTCTTTTAATGGGCGCCAATCCTCAAACAGTTTTCTTTTAGCACAATAACTAAAAGGTATTTTTTGTTTTATAACTTAAAACATTACAATCTATTCCTCAACCAGGTCAACTGTATCACAAAATTTTCCATGAAAACCCAAATTATGAAATAAATGATATATTCTCCTTTTTTTGTTTGTTATTTTGTTACATAAACATTTAGACAATATTTTCTTGCAAAAAGCATAAGTCAAATTCGGTTAATGATAATCCAGTGAAATTTTTATGGATTGTAGATAAATATCGTCCCTTTCAAATGAAGCAGACAAAAAACTGAAATTTGTTTTAAAAACGTATTTTTAATAACAATTTAATAAACAATTGAAGATTGTTATATGTTCTCCATACGTGACGGGGCTAAAATTTTACATAAATGTGGAATGAACTTTCAGCTTCAAGTTTCTGAAGAAAAAAAATTGTATTTGACCTTGGAAGTGTCGAAAACGATTTTTTTTGCGCCGTGCATCGGCCGGCGAGCTCGGCGCTGGCCGTCCCGTTCTTATCGCATAAGATAGCGATAAGATAGATAAGATAATCTCGGACACTCGATGAGCGTAACCGGACACCATCGTATGGAACACATTCTCATGCCCACTATCCCCACTCTTCAGATATTACCCCACTCGTTGCACATGCACACAAATCTTCTAGAAGCTTCGAAAAAATCAGACTGTTGAGTTATAGTAGTGGCACTCAGTATAAGTAATGGCCGTATAATTTAAATGTTAATAACATTATTGTTTACTCAGTAGTTCCATCTGTTAATGAAAATAAAAAGGAATAGTTAGAATTTTGAAAATGTTTCTATTTTACTTAACTAATACTTAAATAGTGGATGGGTTTAAAAGTAATGAACACTTTTATTACTTTTAGTTTTTTTTCAACAAAAAGACTTAATCTATACAATGTAAAATCTTAACCTAATTTAACATGGTAAAATCTTAGCTTGATTTTGTAAAAGAAACATTCTTAAAACAGGAATTCAACTTATTATAAAAGTCTTTAAGCGTCGTATTTTTCAAACAAGTATCTGGAGTATCTACACCTTTAGTCACATCATCAGCATGATCGTCGTCGGTACTGCTTCCAGCATAAATCCTGATCGCTGGCTGACCGTGAGGAGTCAAGAACAAGGTCCCAGTGGGCACCGGGTCGTTCGTAGAATGCCATTAGGACGTCCAGATAAGTCCTGGGATTTTGAATGGATGTCACCATGTCGTTAAACAGACGACTTAGAGGCAACTTAAAGACGTCTAATGTCAGGCTCGCAGATGTCGCGAGGATGTCTTTGCAGACGACTGCAGGGACGTCCTTAAAATAAGTTAATAATGTCAAGTTTGCTACTTAGTAAGCACAAAAATCGGGGACATCCCCGACCAGGGATGTCCTTGAGATGACCAATGTCAGTCCAATCAACATCCCAAAGACTTGCAATATCTTAAAGACGTCCTAAGACATCCCCGGGGCGTCTATTAGACTGACATTGGATGTTCCAGGGACGTCTCTGCGATGTCCCTTGTTTTACCCACTTGGTGATGTCCCAATGACGTCTACGAAAAAAAACTATGAACCGTAAATTAATAAATTAACCGTTATAGCTTCAAAGTAATTTTGTAAGGAATGACATTTAGGATTTTAAATGCAAAAGTATGTGCTTACAACAATACACATTACATAAAATTAATACTTTTATTAAACACACTTTATTACATACAACAAATAATCATACATTAACAAAAATTCGACAGTTTATTGCAATTGTAGAAAAATTTTTCTTTGAATATGAATCCTTACTTTTTGTATATTAAAGTAGGATAATTTAAAATATTTACTTAAAGAATAATCAATTATGGTAAATACACTGAAAGCCCGACTTAAGGCCGACCGGAATAGACCTTCGAGGAAGTAGTTTATACATGAGTGTGTGTTAGTTTGGTCTGAGTTTGGTGGCGCGGGGTCCAAGGGGACGAGGAAAGTTAAACTCGGAGCTCAGCGGTGTCGTGCAAGTAGCATAGCAACAAAGTGCGCAGTAGTGACGTAGTAGTCTAAGCGTCGGTTTGCAACAGTTCGTTCTCAGTGTTTTGGTTATGCGTTATGTGTAATAATTTATAAATAATAACTATATCAATCTTAACAGTGAAGTAAACGTTAACTGAAACTTATATTTAAAAAACATTTTTCAGTCGTGAACCCCCGAAGCCGGCCTTAAAACGGGCTTTCAGTGTAATAATATAAATAATTAATTAATGTAAATAAAACATAAATATAAAAATAGTTAATTAACTCCATAAAATTATATTTAATTAAATATAATAATTTATTGTAATTGTTTTACATAGAAAGTATTACAATTAACCAATTTTTCACTCCGAGTACAGATTTGATTCAAAACAGGAGTAGGCCCTAATTATTTAAAAAAGACGTAATTCTAGTATTTATACATGGAGAAAAAATGTCTGGTTACAGTTACTACGCTCGGCTTAGTTGTGAACTACTATTATCCGTCCAAAAAGTTTAGATACCTCGAGTTTTTGTACAGATTTTAGTGAAAATCTCGGCAGAAAAAAATTCT